>JANVCL010000214.1:36197018-36228496 GCA_026546855.1 Erythroxylum incrassatum | reverse complement strand
TCGGTGCTCCCTCCTGCAAACTGACAAAGTTACCAACATTCCCGACCTTCTCTTGGTCCTCCCCTGCATGGTCGCTATCAGTTGATGATAAAGCCATACTTTTTCTTTACTATGCATGACCAACTTTGGAAGGAAAACCTAGAATTTTGTGTCCTTTTTCATTCTTTAGGTAGCAAAGGCCATTCTTCTAACTAGCATGTCCAATTGTCCCCCTCGTGCCCTAGTCTTGAAACATGCAAGAGGAATGAGAAAAAAAGCTTAGCATTTAAAGTCTTTGTTGAGTTTATGCGTTGAAATTATGGTGGCAGATAATTTAGGAACATGGAGGATATCTTTTATGATAAGAGAGTTATTTAATTGAACATCTACTTGTCCAGCCATAGTGACAATTGATCCATCTACTATAGTTATCTTTTTATGACTAGAGTTAGGTGTATATGAGATAAAAAATATAGAGCAATATGTCATATGATTAGTGGCTCCTAAGTCAATTATCTACATAGTTGAAGATTTATTTTGTAAGGCACTAGAAATACAAGAGATGGAGCAAAAACCTGAAATGGTTAATGAATATGAACCTGTACTTGTAGATGATGATTTCTCAAGTGTATGCAAGAGGAGTCTTAATTTTTCAATATATGCTTTGTTAAACTCTTGGGCTACATCTTGAGTTATTTTTGTATTATCTATATGTGAGTTCAAAATATGTGCTTGTTTCCCTCCACCTTTTCTCTAAATATTAGTCTTGCCATTTAGTTTGCAACACTACTCCCTTGTATGGCGGTGCCTTTTACAGTATGTGCAATAGAGTATCCTTATTGAATGACTTGGCTGGAGGAGACTGCCTATTGTCTTCTATGGCTTGTGCAACATTTACCTCCTTCAAATTTGTGGATCTAGTTACTAGGGTAGATCCTTTAGTTGTTGCTGGATGTATTTCCAGCTTCACACTTCTCCCTTCCTCAGTTCTAATCATAGCAATGACCACATTCAAGGATGGAAGATCATCTCTTCCCAAATTTTGGACTCCCACAACATCGAATTTTGTGTTAGGTCTAGCAAGGAACTAATATATTCAATCTTTTTCTATAAATTGTTTCAACATTCCAGCATCTTCTGCACATTGCATTTTGATACATTGATAATGTTCTAATTCTTGCAATAGACTTTGCAAGAGATTTGCATACTCGGTTATTGAGGGAGTCCTTTGCTTAGTTGTTGATATTTGAGTTTTGATCTCATAAACTCGAGCAACATCATTAATCTTAGAGCAAGTTTGTTGAATTGTTTCCAAATCTCCTTACCTATCTCAAGATTTGTTAAGTTCAACGACCTTGACGTAGCCATCAAATCTTGCTCATCCCATGCGTCAAATTTAGAATTAGTTTTGGCTAGTCCAGTCTCCAACAAATGGCTTTTAGAATGAGTTTCGGCTTGCCTTTTCCTTTAAGAATGTTCGAACAACTTGAGACCACTTTAGATAATTCTTTCCATTCAGATGGTAGGCTGCTTGAATGTTTGATAATTCCCTTGTGTGGGTTATAGTAGTGCTGTCTATGGAAAAAAGCGTGATTGCCATATATTTTTCCAATGTTTTAAGTTACTTATAAAAAGGAGTACAACAGTATCTATACTGGGAAAGAATTCTATATAAATCAAATATTCTAATTATCTCCTAATTTATTTACTTTGATTAAATCTCTGCTAATTTCTCTCCTAATCTGTTAGGAACAAATTCCCTCCTAATTAGCAGCCCCTTAATTCTGTTGCCAATGATTTCTCCTTCTCATTACTCCCCCTCAAGATGGCTTGTAAATGTCTTCCATAGCTAGCTTGCTTACTAGGAGATCAAACTGTTTTTTTTGTAGTCCCTTAGTAAGTATATAAGTTGTTTGTTTTGTGGTTGGTATATAAGGAACACAGATTAAGCCACTCTTAAGTTTCTCTTTGATAACATGTTTGCCCACTTCGATGTGCTTGGTTCTGTCATGTTGAATTGGGTTGTGTGCAATTGAAATGGCAGTCGTGTTGTCACAATAGACTTTCATAGGAAGTGACACGGGAATCTTCATATCTTTTAATAACCTCTTGATCTACATTCTTTCACAAATCCCATGTGCAAGAGACCTAAACTTAGCTTCAGCATTACTTCATGCTACTACATTCTGTTTCTTACTCCGCTAGGTGACTAGATTTCCCTCAACAAAAATAAAGTATCCAGTTGTTGATCTTCTATCATAAATGCTACATGCCCAATTAGCATCTATATAGATTTCAACCTGTATATTGTCACATTTTTTAACATCAAGCCTCTTCCAGGTGTCCCATTCAGATACCTTAGTATTCTGTAGGCATCTTCAAGGCACTCTTGACCTGGTGAGTGCATAAATTGACTTATCATGCTTACACAAATGCTATGTTAGGCCGAGTGTGATATATTTATCAATCTTCCCACCAGTCGCTAAAATTTTTCCCTATCAATCACAACTTCATCCTTAGTTGGACTGAGTTTTAGGTTAGCCTCAATTGTAGTTTCAGCCACCTTGCATCCCAATAGCCCGATTTCTCCAAGTAAATTAGGGATATACTTCCTCTGATTTACAAATGTTCTTTCTTTAGATCTTGCAAATTCCATTCCAAGAAAATATTTCAATGATCCCAAGTCTTTAATTTCAAACTCCTTTGCTAGCTTCCTTTTTAATCTTGCAAGTTCTTTATAGTCATCTCCTATTAAGATTATATCATCCACATAGACAATTAAAATTGCAATTTTTCTCATCTTAGAATGCTTATAAAATAGAGTGTGATGTGCTTAACTTTGATGAAAGACAACTTTTCACTGCCTTCCCAAACCTTCCAAACCATGCCTGTGGAGATTGTTTTAAGCCATATAAAGACTTCTTGAGTCTAAACACTTTATTTTGGCCAACAATTTTTTCAAAACTTGGTGGTGGACACATAAACATTTATTCTTCTAAATCACCATTCAAAAAAGCATTCTTCACATGCAATTAATGTAGTATCTAGTTGAAGTTAACTGTAAGAAACAATAAAACTTGAATAGAGTTAATTTTAGCTAACGAGGCAAAAGTCTCTTGGTAATCAATACCATAGGTTTTACTTAAACCCCTTGGCAATAAGTCTCACTTTGTACCTTTCTACACTTCGATTAGCCTTGCAATTCACCATAAACAACCATTTACAACCAACTATTTTTTGGTCTCTGGGTAACTCTACAACTTCCCATGTCCCATTTTTCACTAGAGCATGTATCTCCTCCATTGTTGCTGATTTCCATTTTGGATCATCAAGTGCTTCCTGAATGTTTCTTGAAACAAACTAATTAGAGATTTTTGATGTGAATGCTTTATGACTCTGAGATAGTTTATTATATGAGAGATATTCTGCAATAGGATGGCTAGTACAAGACTAGGTACCTTTTTTGAGTGCTATGGGAATGTCAAGATCATAGCAAGTATCAAGAATAAGATCAATATTGGATAGTTGAGGGTTTAGAGTACCTTGCATGTCTATAGGCTCATCATTTGGGATGTCTGATTGATGTTTTGCCTTGGGAATAGTAGGCTCTCTACCTTTTTGATGATTCTTCCTCATTGTGTAAATTCTAAACTTAGGTTCCTGTCCTTTAGGGTCATTTGGTAGTATTTCTACTCTTGTTGGATTTTCAACATTTTTTAGCTTTATAATATTAGGAATAACTAGCTTTTGTAGATTTTTAGGGGAGTCTACAATTTTCAACAAGGGAGTGGGATTTAACTTCTAAAAAATTTTGTTCGCTTCATTTCTTCCCTCGAAGAAAATTTTCCTTAAAAAAGGTTGATTTTCATGGATGTAGACATCCATAGTGACAAAAACTTTTTAGGTTCTAGGATTAAAACATTTATGCCCTTGTTTGTTTGGGACAAAGACTATAAAGACACATTCTTTTGCCTTGGGATCTAGTTTCGAATGCCGCCTAGTAGGTAAATGGACGTAAGTAGTACACCCAAAAACTCTTATGGGTAAATCAGAATAAATTCAATCTTCAGGAAAAAAAATTTTAAAACACTCAAGGGATGTACTATAGTTAAGCTGTTAAAAAAACTTACCCCCGAAGAAATTTTGGAACATTTTTAGAAAACATAATAACATGAAACATTTCTAACAAATTTTTGTTTTCCCTTTTAGTAATCCTGTTTCGCTAGGGAGTATTGACACAAGTAGATTGATGTTGAATATCCTTTTGTTAAAAAAAATTGCCAAGAATCTCATTAAAATATTCAGTGACATTATCAATGTGGAGAATGCCAAGTTTTTGTTGAAATTGGTTTCAATCATAGTATAAAAGTTTTTAAATATGGTTTTAACTTCTATTTTTTCACTCATTAAGTAAACCCAACACATATGAGTATGATTATCAATAAATGTCACAAACCATTTTTCTTCCTGAAACTGTGTTGATTTGCGAAGGACCCCAAACATCATTATGGATAAGATAAAATAGTTTCGAAGGTTTATAAGGTTGTAAGGGATAAAAGGACATGACTTTTAGGCAAAATGCAACTCTCTCAATGAAATGTTGAACAATCCAATCCTCGAAATAACATAGGAAAGTCTTTTCAAGTATAGAAAACTAGGATGTCCTAACCTATAGTGCCAAAGCATAATCGATACGACTCAAGCTTTGAGATTTTTTACCCTTGGAATCTTCATCATCAAAATGGTAGAGACATCTATCATCCTAGCATTACCAATCATCCTCCTTGAATTTTGGCCTTGAAACACACAATGAGAGTCAAAGAAAGTAACCTGACAGTTAGAATCTTTAGACAATTTACTAACAGATAGGAGATTACAAGTTTAGGTATATGTAGAACAAATTTAAGGGACAATGTATTAGATAAGGTTACCAAACCTTTACCAACAATAGGAGAATATGATCCATCTGCTATACGGACTTTTCATAACCAGAGCATGGGTTATAAGTATAAAACAAATTTGAAAGACTTGTCATATGATTAGAGGCTCCTGAATCAATGATCCTAGGAGTAGAAAAAGAATAACATACTAGGGCATTAGGATTACTACCCGAATGTGCCAAAGAAGCATTACGTGCACACAACAATGCAGAATTAGATTTTAGCAGCTTTAGGATGTGATCTAGTTGCTCTTTGCTGAAAGGGGCAGTTTTGGGTTCATGAGTAGAGATTGGCCAACCCTTTCTCTCATTTTCCCCTTCCAGTTTGTAGGTTTTCCATGCAACTTCCAGCAGGTTTCACTTGTGTGCTTTGACTTATTGCAATAGTTACACCAAACACAGGGTTTTTGCTCCAATTTCCCTCGGACCATTCAGCCAGTACCAGCCTCTGCAGCAAGGGTAGAATTCTCCGTTGTTTCGTTTGGTTTTTTCTTCCTTAACAAAACAATAATGCGGCTTTCTTACCTCCGGATTTCAAAAAACACTTCTCCAATGGAGGGAAGGGGTTGTCTGCCAATAATTCTGCATCTAACTTCATCAAAATTAACATTTACTCCAACAAGAAATTTAAACACACGATTATCTTCCACCTTTTTCTTATAGTGGTGGTAATCTTCTGATGATTTCCACTCATAATCATCACTGAATAAGTCTAAATCTTGTGACAAACGTTTCAAAGTATTAGAGTATTTGGTAATACTTTCCTCACCTTGGCGGATTTCTCCAGGTTTTAGTGTCAACTCAAACACGTGAGACTGATTGCCTAAGTTTGAATACATGAGATTGATGTTGTCCCATAGCTCCTTGGTTGTGTGTTAACACATACAATTGGAGCTGATTTCCTCCTCCATAGAATTTACCAACCAAGTCATCACCATGGCATTTCCAGAATCCCAAGTGGAGTAACTGGATGCTTAGTGGCAGTTCCCTTGAATATACATCGGCACTAATTGAGACCAATGCAGAAAATTCTCTCCAATCAACCGTATAGTTGTAATTTGGAGAGAAGGAGAATTTGAAGTAGATAGATGGGATGTATTGTTTTTTTTTGGTGGGTTTGTGAATTTCAGAAGAGCTTGGTTGATTGGTAGAGATGGTGGTGGATTCTGATACATAATCAGACTTGATTATGGACAATTAGGGTTGACAGACGGCTAGAGTTTTAATTTCTGGTAGGGTTGTAGGATACGACTAGGGTTTAATTTCTGCCTGGAGCTATAATACCGTATGGAAAAAAGTGTGACTGCCATATGTTTTTCCTTTGTTTAGGTTACATATAAATAGAAGTCCAACACTATCTATACTAGGAAAAAATTCTAGACAAATTAAATATCCTAATTTATTTACTTTGACTAAATCTCCCCTAATTAGGAGGGAATCTGTTCCTAACAGATTCCCTCCTAATTAGCCCCTTGATTCTGCTGCTGCTGATTTCTCCTTCTCAGCACTGTCTAATGGAGAGACCCCACTGGCAGCAGTGACTTCTGAAATCTCCCTGGTTAGGTAGCTACCGTGCCTTGCAGAAGAACAAAATTTTGGGCGGAAGTTTCTAAAAATAAAAGCTGGTGGCTTTGATACCATGAAAGTAGAATAATTCTATTTTGTTTTTACTTGAATAGTTTACAAGAATATATAAAGGAAATATCCCTAAAATATATCCTATAAATTACGGATATACATAATCATAATCATACAACTAATTATAGGATATAAATGAATATACAGCTAACTAATAATCTTAAAATCCTAACTATTTATTTCCTATGCATAATACTGACAAGTGTTAATTTCTTTTGATATAAACTTTTGTATCTTGTACATTGATCTCATACTTACTATTGTGCCACTTATCCAGGGCACTTACGTGGAGGGTATAAAGGAAGAAGTGGTTTTGTCTCCTGGGCATGCACTTTCTTTTATTGCTGCTGGAGAAGGTAGTTATCTAGGGAACTCTGTTTGCCTTTCTCCTTGTATGTTTTCTATATCTGGAAGGGGCCTTGACCACAAAGTTGTCAATTGATGCTTGATATTGGCAGAACATCGTCATGTTGGTTCAAATAATTTTAATCTGCTCAGTAGCCGAAGCCACACAATATTCACGCTGGTAAGCTATTGGTGCTGTGCTGTGTAATAACTAATTGTCTAAACTCACATGTGAGTCTACAATTTATTACTCAAAGTTCACAGGTATTTTTTCTGCTGTTGCTATCAGTTATTACATTAATAACCAATTTAATCCTGTATTGGTTAATGCATTAATAACCAATTTGATAACCCAATCTAGTACGTTTATTTACACAATTTTTAATGCATTAACCAATACAGCGACTGCAGCATTTTTCTTTGCTTTCTTGCCCTTTTATGGTATAGAAGATATAACCTGTACTATATACATCATTCCTGGGCATAAATGTGAGCTGTCTTATAAGTCCACTTAATGCTTTGACACATGTAGCTCCTAGCTGAGTGGTCAACTATCGAAATCGTATTTTTCTTAACATCTTAACTTTGTTGCCCAACTTCCTTAGTTCATGTTGTGAAAGGAATAACCCTATGTGTAACTAAAGTTAAAATAACCTTCTCCATCATTACAAAGTGGCTGTCTATGGATGTAGTTACACTTGTTGAACCGTAAAATCCAATGTTCTTTCCCCCTATCTGTATGCAAGTGATCTCATGTTTCTCTGCTAATGATATGAGGTAATGATTTCAGACAATTACCATTGCATTTTCCCAATGCTTTAAATAAATCAGTGTGTTTAAACTAAAACCTTTGTCTTTGGTTGGACTCTCCATTACTAACCTGGATACACATTTTGGATCTGGGTTCAAGTCAAGCTGATTCCTGCCACACTTACGTTTGATGCATGCTATTATTTTCTCATCCTGTAATCTAACCATTTGTACCTACTATGGGCTTTGTGGATTACTCAATTATATGAAACAATGATTGTTATTTCAATTGTATTTTTCATTGATCTTCTTCTTTGTTTGTAGATGATTGAGAGTAGTGCACATGGTGACGAGTATGATGGAGTGATTTTCTCTCAACTTGTAAGTTATAAGCTGCTCACATTGCATAAATTTGAACATTTTTACAACTTTATGGCTCATTTATTGCCTTCTTCTGTCTTATGTTTTAGAATCTGATTGATCTAGCCGGGTCTGAGAGTTCTAAAACTGAGACAACTGGACTAAGGAGAAAGGAAGGATCTTACATAAACAAAAGTCTTCTAACTCTTGGAACTGTAAGCATCTCTAATTTTTTTTGTTTACATTTTCTTGTCCAGTCATTATTTGTTCATTTAAAAGAGCGGAACATATGCTGAGAGTGTGTTATGGGGACAATTTGATATGTTTCTTGAGTCATTAGTCTGGACATTCTTTTCTTGGTTGGATGATGGATTTTTAAGAGAAACCTGATAACAGCTGCTAATGTTTCTGTTACGAGGCCAAAGCTCTATAAACATTATCAGAGGTATGATCATGGCAAGTTCAGAGGACAGTCCAACGTGACATCAATCAACTAAGCAACATTAGTTAAATTTAATGTCGCTACTTTATTTCCACCGTTATTGTGAATTCGTCAAATTCAGTTTTCTATTTTTAAGTTAGTAGTGGGGTCTTGGATACATGTGTCATGTCCTGACTTCTAGGAGTTGGTTATTTCCCTAAGGCTATTTGAAGCCATCATTGTACAGACGTTAGGATTATTCGGAAAAATATCAAACTTGAGTTTCACTCAACATTAGGTTCTCCGGTTCCCTTCTGAGCTGGTACAAAATTGGTAAACACTAGAAACACACAACTGATCCTCAACTCAGACCCATAACTAGACGCAACGTTAACAGTTTCTTATAACTAATGGATGTTTTAAATATAGGATCAGTCGGATTATGCATTTTACTTGTTTGATGTGAAACCCTTAAAATGAGTTTATTGGCTTGTTTGTAATTGGAAACTTGGAAAATCTATTGACAGTTTGACACTGTGATTCTCGTTGAAAGGTAATTGGAAAGCTGAGTGAAGGGAGGGCATCTCATGTTCCATATCGAGATTCCAAACTCACTCGGTTGCTGCAGTCCTCACTGAGTGGACGTGGACATGTTTCAGTGAGTTTTTTCGACTGTCAACAATTTGTTATCTTTTAACAGGAGGGAAAGTTTTGTATGTTCTACTGAAAGTCATGTTGGTGTACAGCTTATTTGCACGGTTACTCCTGCATCTAGTAATTTGGAGGAAACTCATAATACACTGAAGTTTGCTAGCAGGGCAAAGCGAGTTGAGATTTATGCTTCACGTAACAAGGTAGGGCATGATCTCACTACTTGATACGATTTGCCAATGGTAATTAATAGAAATTACTGCTTGAAGCCTATTCTAATACTGGCTTTGAAAAATACTTACAGATTATTGATGAGAAATCTTTGATTAAGAAATACCAGAAAGAAATATCAACCCTCAAACAGGAACTTGATCAGCTAAAGCAAGGGATGGTTACTGGTGTCAGTCATGAAGAGATTATTAGCTTACGACAACAGGTCAGTTGGTTTTTTTTTGGTTTTTGTGCATCTTTCCCTCAAGTCTATTGTATGGTTACATGCGTCGGTGCTCTTATTGTATTTTGTCATGACTTTGAAGTTAAACCTTTTCTTCTATTAAACAGTTGGAAGAGGGTCAAGTCAAGATGCAGTCAAGATTGGAGGAAGAAGAGGAAGCCAAAGCTGCTCTTATGAGTAGAATCCAGAGGCTAACTAAGCTTATACTTGTTTCCACGAAGGATACCATTCCTGGTTTGAGTGGTGCTGCAGGTCATCACCGGAGTCACTCTGCTGAGGATGATGTGAGTTCTGTTTCCATCTTTATATAGGATCAAATGTTGAATAATATGAATAGATCAATTCTTTTTCTTCTTTGAGTGGTAAGCCTCAGTCTGAGGAAGTTACTGATTGTGTCTTGAGGACTAGGGCTTGCTATTGTTGATGTTTCTTTTTCTTTTTTTAATTTATGCTTCTCATACAAGTTGTTATTGCCATTGGGGTATGGCTGGTAATATCTCAGATACCAAGACATACCCTTTATAGCAAATTCATGGCTGCAACAGCATTGTTCTTTTGTATCAAATTGTGTGTTATGAAGTTGTAATTGTTCGTTGTCCCACCCCCTTCTTGTTGAAATTTTTGGTTGCTCAATTTTATTAACTTAAGCAGTTTTGATCTTTTTCTCTTTTCAGTAGTCTCCAATGTGGCTGATTATCCAGTGATTTCTTTTGTTTTCTGTTGACTGCCGATTATCCTTTATTTGCACAAGCATTTATTACATTTGAACTACTCTTTACATTTAAATTTGATTTGTATTTGTTCAGATGTTGGTTGATGTTCATATTTTGTTGTCGCTTTTTTCTGAAGCCTGAAGTTGTGAGAGAGGGTACAAGCGAGAGTGCCAGAGACTCTACATCCCCATCTGCAGAGCCATCAAATAGATCTCATGAATTTAAACACAAAAGATCTTCTAGCCAGTGGAATGAACTCTCACCCGGTAGCAGTACAATTACTGAATCAACTCAAGCTGGTGAACTTATAACTGTTTCTAAACTGACAGCTGTACGTTCTACCAATTTCTGCTACTTTATGTTTTTAATTGGCTACGGGCTACCTACTAATAAATCCAAGAAATGCTCATGTTTGGCTACATTTTTTCATTGCTAAAGGCAAAACTTTCTCCTCTAGTCTTGCTTGCTTAGTAGCTTGTGAACTCAAGCCTCATAATGTTCCAAATGTCTTTCTTTGCATTGATTGCTTTTCATTTGGCTCACACTGATAATTTAGTTGTTATCAGTTTCATCTAACTGTAATTTGATGTGTTTAGTGTTTATCTTAACACTGAATAGATTGCTTTGGTCAATCTTTGTAAAAAAATTGTCAATTTTATGGGATGAGAAGTCCTGAAGCAATAATATTTTTAAGGTTCCATGTGTAATGCTCCTCTGAATCTTCATGGTGGATTATTCAATAATCCTCTGAATCTTCATGTCAAAGAGCATGAACAATCGGTTTTTGTCTTTGAAAAGTAGTGATGATATTTGATTCAAACCATCATAAGTATTATTCATTGTTTCATTTTTGCTATTGTTTCTTATTAAGTGTTACTTATTGGAAGAATTATTGGAAATTATTCTGTTTTTGAGCACTTAAGTTTTATTTTGCTTTTGTTTTGGTCTTCACTACATGTGCATATTATTGGTCTTTCAAAGTAATGTGTGAATGATTGCTTAGTGCTTTGATGCAGGGGGTAATGACGCAGGACCAGATGGACCTTCTTGTTGAGCAGGTTAAGATGCTTGCTGGAGAGATAGCATTTAGCACCAGTACCTTGAAGCGCCAGGTGGAGCAGTCGGTAAATGATCCAGATGGTTCAAAAGCTCAAGTAATCCTCTCCTTCCCATAAAGAAGCATCCTTATTGGAATCATAAAATTAGTTTGAAATGTAAAGAAAAGTTTAGGGAATTGGTTGTCAATATCATGATGTCAAAAGAGTTGGTTATCATCTCTTTTCTTCTGTCTTTTTATCCTAAAGGGTAGGAGCTTCATTTTCAGTAACGAGGGGAATCCTATGAATTTATCTACAATCTTTTGTACCATCCTAATTTTGTCAATATATTAGCTATGGTTGCCAGCCATCTTATGGGATTTTAGTTTTTATGGCTCATTATGATGATGAATTACTCAACTTTACATGATCCTTTCCTCTGACATTTACACATTCTTGGGTTTGGTTTTCAGTGAACAGTGAAATGCATTGAGTCTAGCTCTAAACAACTCAAATGCTTTGCTTTTTGCTTATTATTCCCTTGATTAAGAGATACATGTCTTAAATACAGATCCAGAACTTGGAACGTGAGATACATGAAAAGAGAAGGCAAATGGGAGCACTAGAACAACGAATCATTGAGAATGGGGAGGCTTCGATTGCCAATGCATCATTGGTGGATATGCAGCAGGTAGATTCATTTACATCTTGCCATACTCATTTATGGCTTTCTTATAGTGGATGCTTAGTTTGCCAATTTAATTTGTGTGCAACAGACAGTTATGAGACTGATGACCCAATGTAATGAAAAGGCTTTTGAACTGGAGGTGAGCATCTTGTCTCTTGACATTTGACTGTCTGAAATTGCATTGCAAACTCTGTGTCTTGAATGGTTAACATGGCTTGGATTTACGACAGATGACTGTCATAGTGGTGGATGAGGATGGAAAAACACTTTTGCATGAATACTTGAAAATAAAAGAACGCCATATCATTTAGCTGATTACTGTTTTTTTCTCTTTTACTCAATTATTCTCTTGCTAACAACCAAAAATGAATTTAAATAATCGAATATCCTTGTTAGTAACAACTCTATTTACTTTGGAATTTAGTAGAAGCTATTTACTTTGTCTTACTGACTTACAGCATGTCTCTTGTAAGAATCTTATGACCGCTATAGCTTACCTTACTCTGTTTGTGTTGGTGGATGGTGAAGTTCTGGCTTATGTAAATCTGTTTATTTGTTCTGCAGATAAAATCAGCAGACAACCGTATCCTTCAGGAGCAACTGCAAACTAAGGTTTGACAAACATTATGTGGTTTCTGTCCCCTTGGTTAAGGATGCTGCTGGCCATTTCACTGATGGTGGATCCTGTTCTTACTGTTAAATATTATTCATTATTGGCAGTGCTCTGAGAACAAGGAATTACAAGAAAAAGTTAGTGTCCTGGAACAGCAATTGGCAACATTTTCTGGCAATAAATTATCATTTACTTCTGAGCAATCTGTTGCTGATGAATTTGTTGATGAATTGAAAAAGAAAGTTCAGTTACAGGTAAATCTTGCTGTGAATTTATCAGTACAGGACTGAGCAACTTTCTGGTTGATAAATTTAAGAACTGCACCTTTTGGTCTGAGTTTCCACTATGATCTGAAACTGCTTAGCATTTGGTTCATGTAATGTCTTGTAATCATTCACATAATATATTGGTGCTGCTTTGGAAAGAAATCCTGAAAATGGCATTGCTGGGGAATATTTAGATTGAGATTCTTGTGATAGGCCGCATGCCATCCATATTTACGATTTTTCCAATGGTTACGTCGTGAACAATGTATTGAATATGAATTTCTTACTTGAGCAGGAGATAGAGAATGAAAAGTTGAAGCTAGAACAGGTTCAGCTTTCCGAGGAAAATAGTGGGTTACATGTTCAAAATCAGAAACTAGCAGAAGAGGCCTCCTACGCAAAGGAACTTGCCTCTGCCGCTGCAGTTGAACTGAAGAATTTGGCGAGTGAAGTCACCAAGCTATCTATACAGAATGCAAAGTTAGAAAAAGAACTGGTTGCTACTCGAGATTCAGCACATTCCAGAAATGGAGGCATGCAATCTGTGAATGGTGTGAACAGGAAGTATAGTGATGGTACAAAGCTGGGGAGGAAAGGGAGGTTTTCTGGCAGAGGAAATGATACTTTCGGAATGCATTCTGCTGACTTTGAATCACGGGATCTTGGTCCTGATGACCTTAAGATGGAACTACAGGCATGGAAGCAGAGGGAGGCAGTTCTTGAGGCAGCCTTAACTGAAAAGGCATTCATTGAAGAGGAGTATAGGAAAAAAGCTGAAGAGGCGAAGAAAAGGGAACAGGCTTTAGAAAATGATTTAGCCAACATGTGGGTGCTTGTTGCTAGGTTAAAGAAAGAAGGGGGAACTACCCCTGACTTCAGTGCTGATGGGATTGATCACCCTTGTGATAAGAAAACCAATGGCATTGACCATAGTGATCTGAGAGAGGCACAAGCATTGGATACATCGAAACCAGCTGATGAAACTCCAAGAGAAGAGCCTCTAGTCATGCGCTTGAAGGTAAATATTGTTGCAGAGGCATCTGTAGTTACTTGTGTCTGATGTTTTTGCCATGTTCAAACGGTCTGTCTAAGACATATCTGTGCAAGGCATGTTTTTGTTTTATTTTTTTGAAAGCTAACTTGTATAAAATGCATATGTTCTTTGGGTTTTCAATGGTATTGATACTAGAATAACTTTTCTAGTTGTCCATATCTCCAATCTTTGAAAAGTTTCCTGTGTGGATGACTGCTGATCTGTATTTTCATTATAGGTAATAGCTTAAGTTGATCCTTTCGTCTTCCTATTACACTTAATTATGTCTATCGTTCTCGAGGCTCGCAAATTTCTTTTATAAGTAGATGCCAAAGGATTGCGAAATTTATATTGAAGTGATTTGAATGATTTTAGTTGATTTGTTAAGGTGCCCATATAGATTCTAATTTTTGTTCTTTCAGGCACGGATGCAAGAAATGAAGGAGAAAGAACTAAAGAGCCAAGGAAATGGAGATGCCAATTTCCATATGTGTAAAGTTTGTTTTGAATCACCAACAGCAGCAATTCTTCTACCTTGTCGACATTTTTGTTGTAAGTCACTGCAGTCTCTCTTTTTTGTGAATAGAGCTATTATTTTCACTGTTATAACTTTCTCTCATGTATCTTTGCAGTGTGTAAATCTTGTTCGCTTGCTTGTTCTGAATGTCCAATTTGTCGCACAAAGATTGCAGATAGGGTTTTTGCATTTGCATCTTGACACTGCAACGGATACCCTCCAAAATGAAGGTCATTCATGGCATTTTTGTTTTTTTATTGCTTTTTAATGGACCAAGTGCTTTTATCCGTATATGTCTTTTGCATTGATAGACAAGTGAGCAAGGGAGATAACTGTTGCATTTTGTGCCATTGACATAAAATTTGAAGAGGAGTTTGACATTTTCGGATGTTCCAATCTGGGAAACTAACATTTTACCCGTTTGTGATTGTTTTCCCCCTCTTATCTGCAGGGCTTGTCGTCACTAAATTGTTTGCACTTTCAATGCAATACCGAATGCAATTCTTTTATTGGTTTGCTGTACGTAATTGTCTAAAAGGTATATCCCTATATTTTTCCTCTTTTCGTCTCCCTTGTGGGCTGTAAAATAAGACATTATGAGGAACAAAAAACCTCTAGATTCAGATATAAAATTTGGCTCTTTTCTCGAGCATGTGGCACAATTGTGCGATCCGTTTTTAATACATGTATAGAAAGTTGAAACTCATCTCCTTCCTATGGTCTTTGGTAATGTTACACGGGTTCATCGGTTCCTTGGCACCTTACTTCTTTGCTCTCATCTTTGCTAAGTACATGTCTCAGGCTTTATTTGCATAACCGCTTCAATCTTTCGTTTACTACTTTCGTGTCTGCATTACTTGCGTATTTGGATGTGCTTTTTGTAAGTTAATAAGTACTTCACTTTATTACAAGTCATTTTTTTAAAATGAAGATTTTGGTGTAAAATAAAAAAATATATCTTTAATATATATGACTTTTTTTACTTTAAAATGTAGCTTTTTAAGAAACTTAAATTTGGAATTTTTTAAAAAATCCTCTTAAATAGTTTTTTTAGGTAAATTTATTAGATCAATTATTAAATCTATTTAATCCTTTTTGCCTTTATATTTTATACATAATTTTAACAATATTTACAAATTCATCTTCTTGTTTATTATGTATTTAACTATTTATTTAATTTGAATATTTAATTTGAAATTTATATAATATTATTTAATTTTTATATATTTTAATATTTATTTTTGATATTAGTTATAATTTACATAAAAGATTTAATTTGATATATTTTTATTTATATTTTATATGGTGTAAAATTATATAATAATTAATATATTGTATTTTATATATTGTTTAATATAATTTAAATAATATTGTATAAATAATTTTTATTACAAAATAACATAATTAAAATTAAAAGATGTTTTTAATTTTTATATTATTAAATAGTTTATTGTATGATATTTTTAAAAAAATTTCTTTTTTAAATGATAATTAACTTTTTAGAAAAATTCATCTTAAAAAAACTTTATTGACAAAAATTCTATTATACTAAGTATAACCAAACACATTAGCCATTAGTTTTAAAATAACTAAATAATGAAACTATTGGGCTCTGCTAGACTTGAGAACCTCTTCAACGTTACTGCCACTATTCAAGCGATTATTGGGTTCTGGATTTCATCTTTCCTGCCATGGGGTTTGAGCTCAAGTGTAGAGGTTGTATTGGAATCTCTATCTTTTCACGCGAACGAATTCTTCTATTGATCTCGAAAGTACGTATTTAGAGTAGATTACGGAGATTCTGATGGATCGCGTAAAGATTTTGAATTTTAAAACGTGAGTTTAACCGTGCCTTGTGCTCCTATTTGAATCGGGTGCGTACCGTGACGGTGTAGTGCTTAGAAAATATCATGCCGAAATGTGAAACGACAAAGCAGAAATCGATCACGAATATGAACAAGTAAGAATGGACCATGCCATACAAAATCCGATTGATCAGAACGTTAAAACATTTCCTTCACGGGCAGTGTTTGGTGTTCTTGGTACGTGGTGTGATTTCTGGAACTGTAAAACAATCATCACACAGGTTCTTATTGTATGCTACTTTTGATTCTCTGCAATCATCACCAAGTAAGCCATTGTGGAGAGGTCTGCGAAAAGGGGCACAGAATGTGCTAGGTTCTGCCAAAAAATAACTCACGTAGCTATCGAGATCTTGATCCGCCAATGGCAAGAGGTTATCGAAATTCTGCAAAACCGCACGAACATCGTCAGAGAAATGGTTGTTCGAATCTTGACGGATGTCCAAAAAATGAACACTCTCAAAAACAGAGTTTTGTGTCTTTAGATATAGGGAGTGCTCCAAACCTTTGGGAAGCCAACAGTAGGCAACGACGGGTCAAGAAAATCATCCACAATCCAACTAGGTAGTGTCTCCAAATACTCTGATATGCTACTTGTGGAGATTGAAGCATTCTCACAAGTACTGTTATAATCAACTTTGTATCCTACTGAAGGTGATGATGATCTGTCAATGGATGGAGAACTGGAAAACTCGTTAGGAACTGACCCTTGCTTGTTTGATGGCTGCGAGCTTTTACTGTTGCTTTTAACATTAGCATCCAAGTCATTGCAGGAAGATGATGTTGGGTATGAAGAAGAAGAAGCTGAGAGTTTGACTCCTGTCAGAAGAAACCTATTGTGTTTCTGGGTATGTTCATTTGCTTTGTGAATGGGAAGGTCACATTCTCTGCATAGAATTGCTCGATCTTCTTGACAGAAAAGAATAGCCTTTTTTTCCTGAGTAAAAAAAAAAATGCATCGCCAAGATTAGATACTACCACTCAAGGAATCTGACACATTAAGATGAAGGGTGATTCCAAGATCTTAGGTTTTTTTGATACCATCTTGAATCCATTGCTTGTTGAAGCTATTATATACAGATCCTGAAAATAATGAAGGAGATAAAACAAGGGCATGAAGGATCTTAGCACCTGACATATATCACAAAGAGGGGATTCTTTGAAAGAAGGATGGAGTAAAGAAAAGCGCAAATGTTTTCTTGCAAGCTTGTTTGCATAATGAACACGATAATCACAATCCTCACAGAGAGCAGCTTCATCAGCAGAACAAAACACTGAGGCTTCTGCTTTGTCACACAGGTCACACCCGATCTTCATAGTTATTTTCTCTTTAACTCTCTTTCCTCTCTCTGAAACTGAAATGTATTCTATGGCGCCTGTGCTGTGTAATAGAAAAGATGTATTGAATGTGAGTGAATAAAAGGATAGTGACAAAGTTGTTATGGGCGTATGGGCAACAGGGGCTATGGATAAACAACTAAGCTCAGGGTTCTTGATTGTATCTGACTCTAGAGAAACCTCTGGATGGATACCATATCTCACTCTCTCTCTCCATTAAAGAAGGGAAGAGCAAGTTGGCTTTTGGACTATTATTAAAATATTTTGAAAAGCTTAAAGGTTAAAGTTTACAGCTTTCATATCCCCCTTGTTCTCAGTGGTGCCTCAAAAGTTGGAAGAAGATGGCCATTTTCACCCAGTCACCCACCTATTTATAGGGACCAAGCTTCTTAGTTCTTTGTTTAACTTTTGATTACTCTATATTAACATGTATCATGAGAAAGACAGGCTTAAGAATGGGACTTTGAGAAAGGGGTGATGAACCTCATGCCAGCGTGTGGGAGGCCAAAGCTGGTTATTTCCATTATGTAGTACTTGATACAGAATCTGCCGATCGATTGATCACAGAACCCTTTTGCCTCGTAAAAATAAGGAACAACTTTTGAATCGATCATAACACTGCCATTTCAAGGGGCAATTAATAATCCATACAAGTTTCTTACCTAACCTTTTACCCTGACCCTCTTAGTCTTCAAATGTCAAACTTAGTGGGAGAGCAGCAATTTAGATGTTTCAATATATATTTTACTTGTTCTTTTCTCATTTGTTATTCGTTTGAGTTGCCAATTTAAAATGTTGGAGAGACTTGCTTGGTTCATCAATAGTCTTAGAAGCAATCTTGGTACCTTTTTACTAATTTTTGACAGGATTGAAGTGCCATCGTGTCAGCATCTTGGGTTGCATGCTTGTTCATGGATTCAAGGCACTCGTATCGAATCACTCTAGTTTGGAAAGTTTTGTTCTTATGTGATACTCCAGAATAAGTACCAAGCTGCTTTTGGGCAAATGGCAGTGCAACTCTGTAAACCACTGAAACTGTTGTAAAATAATGGAAAAGAATCCTTGCCTCTAAGCGTAATGACGCACCTTCTGAGACGAGGCAGGACTGAGGAAAAGTTACCGGAAATGACTGTCCTGGAGTCAGAAATATTTTCAAACTATTGTTGGCCAAACTACATTTACATCAAATACCATCCAAGTAGTTATGATTTTCGAAGCCAAACCTTTTAGCTCATTTCAGATGCTTGTTGAAGCTAGACTTGCCTAGTGTGATGAGCCGTAACCGCATGTGCTATTGGACACTTCAGTGCCGACACAGTAGTAAATGCTAGCGATCTTTGTTCGTCTAATTGTATACTTCTCTTTTCACTTTAATGGGGCTCTAATCTATCTCTGAATGATTGACAAGAAACAATTATTACCAGGCCTTAAATACTTACTGCGCTTCTTTCTTTGACAGATGTACACGTTCTACTTAGGATGGGATTGGGAAAGCGGGAACAAACACTAAATGACAAAAAATACTTGTTCAGGGCCCGGATATGCATGATCTCTTGGGCATCTAAAAACACTGGTAAAAAAAGAAGAAGAAGAAGATAGCAGATATTGTAGAGATACACTTACCGCAAGTTGTGAGGCGCCAAGAGATAAGGAAAGGAACAAATCTCTGTTCAATTGTTTTGTAGTTTCCAACACAGTACATGTTCACATGGAGACACCTTGGTGATATTAAAAAACAGGGGTTGGGTGGCTGTGTATTAAATTACATGTGGTACGCTATTCTTAATTCTTTGTACCATACGTTTTTATTTCTTTGTACTATACGTTTTTGTAAGTTGTCAAATGGAATTAATACAAATAGCTGCATTCATCTTAAAAGTGTCAAATTATGAATTATAAAAAAGGGCCAATAGATATTTAAATTTTTATAAGTTAAACTTAAAAATAGATCCCTTAACTCTTTTACTGTATAAATAAGCTCTTATTCTTATCATATATTAACTAAAAAACTTAAGACTAGATAAACAAATATTAATAATAATCGACAATTTATAAACGTTAAGATCGTGAATAAATTAAATTTTTATTAAAATGTTAACCGTAAACTAATACCTTTAATTATTATTTAAAAGAAGATCTTAAACCGTAATTTTAAATAATTATTGGCTCCTTGATCGAGTAATTTAAAGTTAATTGTCAATTTTCAAGTCTTAACTAATTACGGTTCAGGTAAGTCTCAAAATAACAGTTAAAATTACTCCTTTATAATACTCCCTCCTATTTAAAATAAAAGTCGTTTCAGAGGAATTTTAATTATTCAAAATAAGTATTGTTCGTGACTTTTCATACATGTTTATGAATTTACTTTCAAAATTACCCTTTAATTTCTCTTACATCTTAATTGCACAAATTATATAAATTATATTTTCAAGACATTTCAATACACAATTAATAAGAATATATCAAATATTTCATTAACTTTCTTAATAAGTATGTATCATTCTAAAATAATTTATATTTTAAATAGGAGGGCGTAATAAAATTGTAGAAAATAAAAATCATCTTTAAACTTTGAAAGCTTGGCAGTGGCTTGAGTTGAAATTTTTATAGAAATATCATGCTAACATAGAGGCACAACTCACAAGCCGACATGACATGAATGGACTTAGGAGGGAGACAAAGCCAGCTATAACTTGGTCTCAATTTCTTAATCCTAGAAAGATGGACGGCAAGTTTACCATAAAAGTGTGATGAAACTGCTGCCTCGTGTCTATCGTACACAAAGATTCTAAGATCTGTACATTATACCACGTGGTATCTGCCTCATTCACTCACTCTACCATACCAAGTTGTATTGTACAGAAACGTGAATTAAATCTCTGTAATTAATACGCATTCCAATAAGGGTTTATAATGCCAATTCAATCCAAATGTTTACATTCCTTGACTAAACTTGCCATTTATGCCCTTTTAATTGGACCTCCAGGCTATGAGTTATTGGAGCCTCACTATTTGAGTACCCAAGTCCAGTAAGGACCATCCAACTTAAACAGATGGGCCCAAGATTAAGGCCCAAATGCTCTTCCAAACAGTAATATCAGGATTTAACTGTCCATCTTTAAATTATTTACTCCCATAAGTTAAGTCACAAAATTAAATAATTTAAACTTTAATAAATAAATTGAATAATTAGTGTTACATCTTTAGGCTTGACGATTTTGGGCCGACATGATTTTAGCTTAGGTTGATCAAGTAACAGGTCAAAATAGTTTGGCCCGTTGGGAGCAACAAAAACGACATCGTTAGGCCACTGGTCAGCTCACGGGCCATCCAATGAAGAGTCGGGGAGGAGCTTTTACCTGTTTAAATCAAACCATTATAAGGACCTTACAGAACTTGGGTTCTTGTAAACGCCCTAGGTGCTTGCTTGGATATAAACCACTAGTTAACATGAATGCCGAGACGTGACCTGAATCTTGCCAACATCATTATATTCATAGCAACATTGGAAAGAAAAAGAACTTAAGCACACTGACAATTGAATACATGAAAGCACAAAGAATAAATAATATATTTATATGTATTATTGTTTAAATAAGTGTTTGTAGAAAAATACTTTAAAAATCATAAAATAAAATATTTGAACTCAGTCTATTAATTTTTAATAAATATTTATCAAAATTATTTTCTATTTTAGTGAGGCTCGATTTCTAAAAGCAATATTATAAATTGTTTCAGTTTCTTATTATTGGTAACTTTTTTGTCCATATGAAATTAGTTTGAAACGAAAGGAAGTTATCATATGATATACTTATTATTATGGCATTTCTCACTCACATATGATGGAGTCGATAGGCTTTATATTTTTTAAATTTTTATAGTTACCTAATAATCCGATTGGCTAGCATACTTAGAAAGCTCTAATGTTATGTACCTGTTATGAGTTTATAACATCTTAACTAAAAACAAAATTGGAAAAAACTCATTATGCATAGTCTTGAGCATGTATTGCCTTCTTCTAAGAAGGTGGTCTATTTTGAACATATCCCTATGTGAACTTAGAATTATAATGATCGTTTTCGTTTCTCAATCATTTGAATTAAATCAATTTATTCTCTTAGAGTATTATGTACATTGAATCATTCGTGATCTTCTAGTAATATTTTAAGATAGCAAAAGTGAATTAATTTTTTTAAATTAGAACGTGAATAAATATAATATTTTAATTTGAAGTTAACGTAATCTCAAAAATTCTCACACAATACAAGTTAAGAATATGACTTATATTATCTTTATTAATCATATTATGTACATATATGATGATATTTTATTTTTTTAATAAAGTGTGTGTCTTATTGTATAATATGGTACAATTGCCAGTTTAGACATACCTAACACCTAACTTGAGTTGTGTTGTTTACTCATTTAATTTACCTTCTAAAGCTTATATTTGGTGCACTAAGATAAATTGAGTGAACACATAATTTTCGTATGTTATATCATTAAAATTAACTCCTTTACCTTTTAATATGCTTCATTTCAACATTATTGTTTTAAAGCTCTTGTTTATCACCAAGTTAAACCACTCAAGCTTGTTTCAACTCCATTCTAACAATGTTATGGAGGTGATTACTTACATGAGAAGGTATTTTGTATTTGTTCAATATACTTTTTTTTTTAATGTAGGATCGAATTGTTCAATATACTTTTAAACATTTATTATAGAATTGAACATTCAATTCAAAATCAACCATTCCCATAATTTTATAACTAAATTTCTATTTAAAATTCATTCTAAAAACTAATGTTGTATACTCAATTGAACATATTTTGCCTCAAATACTTAATGAAAAATAAAACATAATCATTGATAACAAGTATTATGAATATTGATATGAAGGAAGTAAAACAAAACTAAAATTTAAATCCTACACAATCCTAATAACCTAATATGTATAAAAACTACATCTATAGAACTTGACTTAATCGAATCATTTGTCTCGTAAAAGTAGATTTCATATTCACTTTTTCTCAAACTGCTATATCCTTGATATAATTATATTTGATATCTATGTATTTGGTTTTTAATGATACTTAGGCCTTAGCATACCTGAATATTCTTTATACTGCTTTTCAATATGCTTGTTCCTGTATGACTTAATGTACATAAGACTAATGTCTATAATAGAATAAAGAATATTCTTTTTTTTTCTTTCTCTTTTTGTGGTATTTATGGATACTATTTATTGCTTAAGCACTCATCTTTAGCGATGAGTGTAATAAACACTACATAGCCCTGCATATGAAATCGTTCAAGTGTCTTCTTTATATATATGTAGCTTGTAAAAGTGATAATAATATTCTTTAATGATCCCTATTGACCCTAAAGATGCAGATAGTCTCGCTCATGTTCTTTATCTTGAATATAGTTGATTGATTATTATTACTAACTATTAAAATATCATATAAATATAATAATAAAATTACAAATGTATCATTGGATCTTTTAACTTATACCCAATGATCTTTGTCAATTATATTAAAATCATATGATATGATTACAATATGAACTTTGATACACACTACCTACAATATTGCTTTAGACCATAAACTGATTTTAACAATATGAACATTTTATGCTCTTGGCCCTTTTAAACACAATTTATTAGTTATTCCATATATATTCTTCATCTAGTTCTCAATTGAAGATAAGTTACTAAAATATATCTAATGCAATGTAAGATGTCAGATGGACCTCATTTCTGGAGTCCAATATTTGGAGTCATAAAACATGATTTTCTTTACCTCGTATGTTCAAAGTCCAACTCTGACTCTGATATCACAACTGTTGGGCTCCGTTTTCAGAGTCCAACTCTTGCCTAATATCACAGTTGTTGGGCCTTGTTTCTGGAGCCCAGCTCTTGCTTTGTAATAAAATATGAGCATATTATCCTGTAGGTTTATTTTAATGAACCTTCATTAGCCATCATCCCACAAGGGTATTATGGTATCAAAGCCAGAGTTGGACTCTGAAAATACGGGGTAATGAAGATCACATTTTATGACTCCAAATGTTAGGCTCTAAAAACGGGGTCCAACATAAGATCCATTCTCTCCACTAAAGATATAATTAGTTGAACCGATGCAAGTCTTAAAATAGGTTAGGATGTCTTCACATAGTCAATCCCTTCCTATTATGTGTATCATTTTACCAAAAGATGTAATTTGCATCTTTCAATACTGTTATTAACCTTTTGCTTATTTTTTAAGATTTTTTTCTTAATGGCGTTACATCCTCTAGGAAGATTAACTAAGTCCATACTCAATTCAAGCATACTAAAATAATTCTTTTTCCATTTTTTGACCTATTCATCCTTAACAAGATTAGACATAACATTCTCACATTTCTGGACTCATCATCTTCTTGTGGAACTAACATAAAATCTTCCATTTTAATGTCAAGACATTGTCTTGGAATTAATCCATGAGCATTACATCACTGTTGAGGATCTTAAGAAGTATATTTCTCTACCTCTATATGGCTCTCACTCAGGTTAGATAATGGTAAAGAATTCCCACTAAGTTGTAATTTCCTTATTCAAAGATTAATTCATCTTCTCTGAAATTGCTTTAACTTGTATGCATTTCATTTGAATGATCTCAATTTATTGGATTAGCTTGAAACTTTATCTCATATGTAGATAAGTCTTATTTTATATCTACTTGCTTTAGAAAAACATGCTTTGAGAATATCTCATCTCATGAGTCAACTTTAGTTACTTTTTCATTACCTTGTTTGCATATAAACATATACTTTTTGGAACGTCCATAATATCTTATAAAATTACTTTTCTTCCCTCTAGGACCTCATTTCTCACACTTATATAAGGGATCATGAACATAGGTAACATGTCCTTAATGTTTTAGATGTGATAAATTAGGTCTCTTGTTTATAACCTATATGGTATTTTTAGTAACTGATTTGGTAGACACCTAAGTAAGTTTATATGTGGCTGCAAGTAATACATCACTTAATAAGTGATAGGTAAACTTACCTATGTCATCATAAACCTATATATTTCTTTTCATCACACGATCTTTTAAATTGAACAAGTAAGTACTCTTATCTCCGATCATTTTTTAGAGCCTTTATCTACTTATCTAACTAATTTTAAACTAAATTAATATATTTTTTGAATCAACATAATGCATTGAATTTATAAAAAATCATATAAATATGACCATACCAAATATATTCATTGACAAAATATAATGAAATAAGTGACCTTATACCTTAATATCACATTCATCTAGGCCACAAATGTTGGGCCCGTGTTTTGCGTATTGGGGCAAATAGGCCCTTAGCTCAATGGTAAGAGGCGTGCATTTAAATGCAACAAAACCTTGAGGTCTTGGGTTCGAATCCCCCCAAGACCAAAGAGGACAATACTGATTAAGGTTGTGGTCGCGTGCAAACTTGAGGTCGTGGTCGCGTGCAAACTTTATTTTGGTTTTACAAAAAAAACCTCTTTATTTAATCAATTTATTTGATCTTGTTCAATATCACCAAGTCCAACATGTTATAAATTAGAATCAATATCATAAATACTAGATGATGTAATTAAAGAAAAACTAAATTTCTTATATGATAAACAACATCTAATACTATAAAATCATCTAATATAAAACCATGATCGCAGTGATTAATTCCAAAGGAAAATTTCATTCCACCACTATGAATATTAACATAGAGCCTACAACTAACTTAATTCATGTCGAAAATAACATTCTCTCAAATCTTGGGAGCAAAAGTACATTATTTAAGAGATGGTCCAACCATTACATATGAGTAACTTAGTGGTATAATATCCTTTAAGAGTTAGCTCTATAGTTATCTTTTACATTTATCCACGTTATGTCATCTGAAATTTGCCAAAATTCTATAATGACTTTGTTGGGACCCGATCCTAAGAACCAGATCCCAATCGGAACAACAGAAGACGGAAACGAAAACAAAAGAACGAAACGAATCATATGGATTTCAAAACCAAACGAAAGCAAGAGAAGCGAAATCAAATCAAATCGAAGGTCATAAAGCGGAAGCAAATTGAAAGAGCGAAACAAAATGCAGAAGCGAAATCTAAAGCAAACGCGTCGAATCAAAAGGAACAATTCGAAAAGATCGAATAACATATGCGGAAACGAAAATTGAAGACAACGAAAACCGAAAGCGAAAACACAAATCAAATCAGAACCAAACGAACGGATCGAGAAACATAAAGTGGAAGCAAAATCATAAGCGGAAATTGAAGGAACAGATTTCGAAGCGAACTAAATCGGGCGCAAAATGAAAACGAAGCAAACAAACGGTTCAATCGGACCGAAACACATGTTCCGACATCCGATATCATACACTTGAAACAAGTTAGCGTTGGAAACTTTAAGATTATCGGTCTAACTAATCCAAATTTGTGTTCATTTTATTCTTTTCATTCTTTAATCATTCTCATACAAAGCACTTCAATTCCTCATGTGGACAAATTCATCCTCAACCAAACAAAATCTCATTCTTATTCATCTTCAATTCCAATCATAATTTAATTTCCATTCATATCCTATGCAATTATATACAATACAAAACCATAATTCACTTTTCTATTCTCTATACAAAATTAACACTTTCATACTCATACACAAATTTATATCCCCAAAATCCATACGCAAATACATAACTCATTACCATACATAAATCTATAATTCATATACATCATGAAATAAGCTTACAAAACATTCCAATATCCACAATCAAAAATAACACATTATACATCATTTTAAAGCTATTCTAATTCTCTAAAACTTTCACGTAACCCATTTATTCCAATTCAAACCACTTCAGTACAGCGATCGGCCTCAAAGCACAATACATACAAATCTATACTTAATAATACTTTTCCAAAACAAAGCCAAATACACTTAACTTCGAAAACTCATATCTTTTGATTCCGATATCGAAAATGGTCAAACTTTATGGCTACAGAAAGCTCTCAACAAAATCTATAAATTTCATGCAGATCATTTCCTCAAAATCTGCCTAAATCAAAAGGTCAACTTCTATCTCCAAAAATTCAAACTTTCACAATTCTTCATATTTTCACACTCTTTCTCTTTATTTCCTTATTTTTAACTTCTATTTCAATCAACTCATTCACAATAAACTTTCATAACCCAAACAAATTTAATCAAATATCAAAGTCCTCAAATCTTTTCTCATTAATTTCTTAAAACACAATTTCATCTATAACAAATTACATATACAAAAATACTCATTGAATTTCATTTACTATTTCTAATTTCCACCGAAAGTTCGGGGTCCAACAAAGATGGCTTCAATTAATTAAAACTTAGGGTTAGTTTAATACATGGATAAGAACTTGCCACTTGTCAAGCTTCAAGCATTTCCTTCTTAACTAATCAATTTCAAGCCCAAGTTCCAATAAATAACACTTGTCAAAATTTCTATAGCCATATATCTAAAATTCCAATATTTGACAATAAATTCCACTACCAGTTATCAGTTGGTCTGCCACTTGGCATTTTTCCTAGTCCAAAAATTACCTGAAATTTTTTAGAAAAATTTCCTAAAATTCCACAAAATTGCTAAATCCACAATATCACTGTCCAAATCAATTGTCAATACCAATAACCCAAAATTCTCAAACCAATCATATTTATTACCAATTATACCGAGAATGTCAATGAATGCATTATTATGTGCAAGAATTCACTATTCATGTGCATGTGCCCCTTATGTAATGCATGAGCATGAGATGTGTTATCCCATTTTCTCCTATTGATCTCACATGTATCAAGTCGTTAGGGTTTTAACCCTTTGGATGGAAACGGAATGTTACAATTCTCCCCTCCTTAAAGAAATTTCGTCCTTGAAATTAATATCTGATTAAGCAATAAGGCAGGGGTACTATTATCTCATATACTTCTCCATTTCCTATATCACTCCGCCACTCGAATACTTTCTTTTGAAAGAGGTCTATCAATCCCTTGTTTAACTATCACACTTAATTATTTCCTTGATAAGTTAGTTTCACTTCCAGTCTCAATATCTTCTTACCCAAATCCAGGTAATACTGTGTGAATCCAAAACATCTGTTATGATTGATAATGACTCATATAATTTCATAGTCCTATTCTCACCATAATTTCATATAGACTAATTTATGTCAAACTTCATTTTCCTCTATTGACACCTTTATCCCCATCGAAGTGCACCTTGGAAAAGGTGATACTCTCAAAGATAAGTCGTCTTTTTCACTTCTCATCGATATTAATACACTTAACTCTTATATCTATCTCATGATATCCCATAACCTCAATGTTGATCCACTTAACTCATTCGTCATTATCTTAAATCACTTAACCTCTAGTACCGATTCATTTCGCTCATCAATATTCTCTCAAAACAATTATGGCCTTCAACCATTTTTATACCCTCTTCATTTCAATGTAGGGGCGAGTAACTCCCTTTTTGTCATATGACCCCTTATACACTCTTCTAATGGTATCGTCAATATCACGTTTGATATGCCTGCAGTCAATTTGAACTATACAATAATCTGTTCCTATAATCTTCCAAAAGATAAACTGTACACCTATCTCCAACAGTCAAAACTATTGGTAACTCAACGTATAATCACTCGATTTTACATTCTTAGCCATCAATTTTTCTTTCGATGCATTCCGATTGGGACATATAACTTCGATCATTTCTTGTATGCTTTCTAATAGTCCATTTTATCATGTATTACACTTTCTTCTTAATCCAATCATAAACATCATTTACTCAATAGTTGGATCCATTTTCAATTCCTTGATAAAATTCGCCATTTCTAAACCTTCAATTTGGGCTTTGCCAAATCCTTTTATACACAACTGAGTTTACACCCGATAGCTAATAATACTTTCTTTTTTCCCCTTGTAGTTCGACATTCTACACTCATTCATACACTCGATTTGATAATCTTAGCATCCAAATTTGATACTCTACTATTGAATCGTCTATTCAATGCATTAATTGACAACACTAGCTTAATTGGGAAATTGAGAATAATGTGTGATAATAGTACTGCACTGGGGAATTAGTGACTTAACAAGTTATTAAAACAAATTATGGGCATAAAGAGTCTTCGGCTATATCTGTTGGAGTGAACAATGCCCCGACAGTATGATGATACTGAAGGTCAAAATGATTCAAGCAGCATGATATCATATCTGCAATATATATATATATATATATATGTAAGCGGTATTAATGATGAAGGTAAAACGAATTTTGGACGAATTTATAACCCCAATGTTAATTATACCGCTTCGATTTGGAGAATTTGCTTTGTATAACAATGGTTCCTATTAGAGAATAAGATGCAATCTGTTGCAATTATATAAAGTGATTTTTGTAACTAGGGACAATTAGAGTCTTAAGAGCTGAAATTGGATATTTGACTGGAAATTTGCTAATTGGTTTGAAAGCTTGACTTTCCTGGTATATTTGGTCATACTTGCGAATGGTTTGAGAATTGTGGGTTTTTTTAAATTGATGCTTTTTAAGTAAATAATGATATGATGTCATGAAGTGACTGTAGTGATCGATCGTAGTTCGCTTTTATCGTAGGATATGTACCGGAATGACCTCTGGGCGTCCCGGTCCATACTCTGCGGTAAGGGAGCGCTACAACGCCCTCGATGAAAGATCGTGTGTCAGGTAGTATTCAGCTATAGGATTCAAGAAATGCTCTTATTCTTCCAAAAATATTTCAAGATTGCACACTTTGTGTATTCTTGATTGAAAGTATATACTGTTAAAATTTTTATATCAATAATATCAAATTAATGTTTATTAATATTAGAATTGTCTGTTAGAAATCACCAACTAATGTTTCGAATGTTGTAGAAAATTGTAGATATAGGAAAACTCTAGATATGTAAAAAAAATCTAGAAAAATCTTGCAAGTAGGCAACTTGCAAATCTAGAATTTTCTTGCAACTTGTACAAGTTGGCAAGATGGCAAGTTGACAAGTTGACAATACAAGTTGGCAAGTGCCAAGTCTAGAGTCTTCTAGGTTGGTGATGCTTGTCTATAAATAGGCAATAGCACCATTTGTTGTTATACCACCAAATGAAGAGAGAGAAGTGAGTCCTAAGAGAGAGAAGTGAGTCTTAAGTGAGAGAAGTGAGTCCTAAGTGTAGTGCGTCTAAGTTTCGTTCTTCTGTCTTCTATTTTTGTTTACCTTCGGTGTTTTGAGTCATGTATTCGAGTTCTTTTATTAATAAAATTATCGTTGGTTTTTAACAAGTGGTATTAGAGCCAGGTTGTGTCATCTAGAGTCATTGCTCCATTGTCTAAATTTTTACGGTCAGGGATCGTGTCTTAGTCGAGATTTTGCCGAAATTTAGTCACAATCTGGGATTGTGACATTATTCAATCAGGGATCGAGTAATTATGGCAGACATGAGCACCACTGTTAGTGATATAGAAAATTAAATAATAGCAATTATAATACATGGAGCACTCGTATGTAGTTTTATGTGCTAGGACAAGATTTATGGATTATCGTTGGAGGAAATAAGACTCAACCTCCAACATTAGAAGAAGAGTTAAAGAAGTGGAAAATCAGAGTAGGTAAAGCCATATACATGTTGTCGGTGACGGTAGAAGACGACATACTTCAGTAAATAAAGGATGCAAGGACACCGAAGGATGCACTCTTGCCCAGTTGTATGCACGCACCAACGATGCCAGGCTCCAGCATTTAGAGAACGAGTTATTGTCGATCTCGCAGCGCAACATGACTGTAAGTGAATATTTTACTAAAGTTAAACCTTTATGCCAAGAAATTTCTAAGTTAGATCCTCCTAATGCTATAACTGAAACAAGAATAAGGAGAATTATTGTACATGGGTTACGCCTAGAATTTCTTGGTATTGTTACGGCTACTCGAGGTTGGGCAAAGGAACCAACCTTGACAGAGATATAAAATATCTTAGCTAATCAAGAAGCTTTAGATAAACAAATGTCTAAATTTTTTATTAAAGAAGAAGACAAAGCCCTTTTCACCAATAAAGGGGGAAAAGGGAAAGTCATAAGAAGTAACGTGACGGAAGAAACCTTGAGAGGTCGAGGAGGTTGGCGAGGCCACCAACGAAGAGGGAGCTCGTCAAGGCCAATATATAAGTCGTAACAATAAACAAAAACTCAGAAAGAAGACAGGTGCTATAACTGCGGAAGGAAGGGTCATTATGCTCGAGATTGCTGGAGGCCAAAATGCATGGAAGGAAATATTGCCACGTCAACGCAGCAGGATAGTGAAGAAGAATGGGATTTCCATGCATCATTTGCACTAATGGAAAATCCTAAAGAAATAAGCGAGAAAAGTGGTTTAATATCAAAGGTGGAGATGGCACTCACGGCTGTAGGAGAAAATCAAATTAACTATAAAGATGATTAGATCGTTGATTCTGGCTGCTCCAATCATATGACAGGTGAAAAAAAGAAATTGATGGGGACATCAGAGTATAAAAGAGAGCAAGTGGTGGTAACTGCCAATAATTCAAAGTTGTTGATAACACATATTGGTAGTACCATCGTAGTCCCTCGTTATAGTCAGCAACCAGTACAACTGCAGAATGTCTACCACGTGGAAGGTATGTCGAAGAATCTCCTATCTGTCTCTCAATTGACATCAATAGGAAACTTTGTATTGTTCGAACCAAATGACGTCCAGATATACAAGGAGTTAAAAATTATCGGTCGACCCATGATGGAAGGAAAAATAGTGGAGTCTGTCTATGTAATGTCAGC
>JANVCL010000214.1:36179261-36193963 GCA_026546855.1 Erythroxylum incrassatum | reverse complement strand
AATGCCTCACAAAACAAATCTAATTTCACTAAATCCCTTCATATAATAATCATAACCTACACAATAAAATCCTCAATGTATTCCAACCAAATAAATAAATTATCAAACTAAAACCTCAAAATAATTTAAATATGCTGAAAAAAGAATCGGGGCCCAACATTATAGATTCCTTTTCTATAGGTTAACCTATGCCCCATTAATCCTGGGCTCATTTAAATCATATCAATTAGGCCCAAGCAACTTACTTAGGTTAATTGATTCCATTTAGGTTGGGCCCAAATAACGCAATTTAAAGTAGCCCAGTTAATCATTTATTAAATCATATTAATTAAACTGCTACACAAGTTAAAGTTTTAAAATTTTAGTTCAATCCACTAATATAAATAGCTTAATTAGAATAACTTAAGCTCAATTATATATATTTATATAGTGTTTTAATAGACTTTATAAGTAAATTATTTAACAAAAAAATACAAAATTGCTATAAAATTCCATTAAAATACACTTATTTACATAATTGTCACGCATCATCGAAAATAACAGAACATCTCTTATAATGATTACCACTACATATTAGCGACAACCATTGCAGGTTGTTACTAGTTGTCGATGATTGAAAATTTTCTAAATGATCTAAATAATGCCTAATTTGAGTCTACTTGCTTACCCAGTAAATTCACTTTTCAAAACTCATATTTGATATGTTAATTCAGATTGGGTGGACATATCATTTTCTTAGGTATAATATTACTAATAATGTTAGCACCTTTTAATATCCTTTATATTGATATTAGTGTATTATGGCTTAAGCTCACAATTATCACCAAAATAAACCACATAAAACTTACCTCTTCTTTATTTTTTCAAAGTAATGGAGGCTATTACCTACGTGAGAAGATATCTTTTATCTATTTGACATACTTATTTTATTTAAAATTTAACGTTTAATATCCACTCAAACATTCATCAAACACTCAACTCAAAATAAAGTAATTCCATATTATTACAATTGATTTTTTGTTTAAAATTTATTATAAAAATTGACATTTAATACTCAATTATATGTTACATCAAATACTTAATGAAAAACAAAACATCACCATTGATAATAAGTGTTGTGAATACTTACATTAAAAAAATAAAACTGATCTTCAATTCTTATATAATCCTAATGACTTAATAAGCATAATGAACGCATCTCTAGGAATTGATTTATTCATACGATTTGCAATCAATTATCTCGTAAGAACATCCGTATTTGCTTATCCTTAAACTACTATGTCTTTGACAAAATTATATTTCGTATCTGTGTATGTGGTTTTGCAATGATACTTAGGATCCTTAGTGTACCTAAATGTTGTTTCTACTACTTTCCAATGTGTTTATTCGTACATAACTTTAGTGCATCTCTTCCTATTCTTATGGCATCTATAGACATTGTCTATTAATCAGGCACTTATCTTTAGGAATGGGCTTAATAAACAATTTACAATCTTGTAGGGATACTTCTATAGCCTTTTTTAATAAAGGTGGAGATGACAATATCTCCTTGGGTGATCTAAGCATGTCCGATAACTATCGTAACTTTACTTGTTACCGATTTATCATAGGAAGAACAATTAAAGGAGTTTTAAGGGAGATGAAGAGTGGAAGGGCAGTAAAACTTGATGAGCTACTCATAGAGGTGTGGAAGAGCTTAGAAGAAGAGGGTGTTACTTGGTTAGCTGAGTTTTTTAACGTGATTCTGAAGTCTGCCAAAATGTTGATGAGTAGAGACTTAGCACTCTAATTCCTCTATATGAAAAGAAACAGGACATCCAAAATTGTAATACTATAGAGGCATAAAACTACTCAGTCATACCATGAAGTTATGGGAGAGTGTGATTGAGAAGAGTGGAAAAAAGGGTATACCTATCTCAGAGAACTAATTTCGTTTCATGCTAGGAAGGCCTACGATAGAAGTTATACAACTCCTTAAAAGATTAATAGAATATTATATGAAAAGACAGTGGGACCTACAAATGATTTTCATTAAATTAAAGAAAGCTTAAGACCGAGTACCTAGGGAAGTTATTTGGAAGTATTTAGAAGTTAAAAGAGTTTTTTGACCTATATACGAGTTATTAAAAATATGTACAAAGGTATTAGAACTAAAGTCAGGACCACGAAAGATATTTAGAGTATTTCTCTATCAATATCGGGTTATACCAAGTATCCTTGTTACACTTCTTTCTATTTGCAGTAATGATGGACGAGCTCACCAAAAATATTCAAGGGGATGTACATTGGTGTATGTGGTTTGTTGATGAAATTATTTTAATTGATGAGATAAAGGAGGGTGTCAATGTTAAACTAGAACTTTGGTAAGATATGTTAGAGTAAAGGGGCTTTAAATTGAGAAAGACTAAGACAGAGTACTTAGAATGCAACTTTTTGGGTCATAAGGTGACATCAAAGGTGGACATAAAGATTGGTGTATATATTATACCGCAGAAAGATTGTTTTAAGTATGTTGGATCCATTATCCAAAGTAATGGTGAAATAGATGAAGACATAGTTTATCGTATTAAATTAGGGTGGCTTAAACGGAAATGTGCATAAGGAATTTTAGGTGACAAGAAGATATCACTCAAGCTAAAAGTTAAATTCTACCATTTAATAATTAGGTTGATCATACTTTAGGGGGCGAAGTATTGACCCATCAAATAGATGCATAGTTACAAGTTAATAGTGATGAAGATGAGGATGCTCCGTTAGATGCGTAACCTTACAAGAAGAGATAAGGTCAGGAATATAGTGATAAAAGACAAAATGAGAGTGACTAACATTAATGGTAAATTAAAGGAGATAATGCTTAGGTGATTTAGACATGTTAAGAGGAGAAATACTGATGTCCTAATGAGAAGATTATACTTAGGAACTGTAAGAGCAAAAGAGAAAGACCTAAGAAGAAATGAGGGAGGTGATCAAGAATGATATGACTTTGCTAAAGCTTACCAAGGACTTGACTGTTAATTGGAAACTTTGGCAAAACAAGATAGGATTAAAGGATCTTTTATAAAGAGGTTCTTCTCTTTGTCATAGGTCTTTTGAACATTTTCCTTTGATTCCTGTCTTGTCATCATCATCACACTCAGTCCGAAGTCCCGCAATAAAGTGGGGTCTGGGTGTAGCACTTGATCCTTTGATTCCTTTGATTCCTTTCTTGTATTTAGCTTAAATACATTTATTTGTAGCACTTGCTCCTAAGTCATTTTATTTAAGTTTTTTTCTCTCTTTCAATTTTTTTATTTGTTTTATTTATTTATTTTTCATCTTTCTTGTTTGTTTACTTGTTTTATCTTTTATTTTTATCATATGCCTTTTTATCTTTATTTTATTATTTATATTGTTTATTTGTTTATTTATATTTTGTTATTATTATGATTATTTATTTTTATTACTTTTACTTTTCTTTTTAAATTTTATTCTATTTTTTATTTTTTTATTGTTATTTCTTATATAGTCATTTATTTATATCTTTAGTTTTTGTTTTCTTTAAATAATTCTTAAAAAATTCTTTTTTTCTCTTTTTCTGCTTTTCCTGTGAGTTTATCGAAAACAATCTCTCTATTAGTTAGGGGTAAGACTGCGTACTTTTGAACCTTTTCAGACGCTATGTTTCAATAGAATTTCTACTAGTTGTTGTTATTGTTAATGTTGTTGTTTATTTACTTAATATATATGAAGCTTATAAAAGTGATGGTAACATATCCGAATGATAAATATATCTTTTATGAGCTTTAAATTTCTTAAGTAATTTCTTTAGTATGTGCCACAAACATGGTCTTTGTCTTATAATAGGGAATATCACCTTAATGGAGTACCTATACTTTTGCACTTGTATGTAATTATATAAGCAATATAGATTACCTATGAAAGTTTATATTGTCATATTGTGTAAACTAAATTTGATTTTGTTAATGAGATAAATGGTATCAAAAGTTACCACATCACTAAATTTCACATATGGTACTTAACTCCTCGCACAGACCTATAAATTATTCCTTAACCTTTCTTCTTCATCATAATAAATCATGTAGAAGAATTTACTATCCTTTTCCATTATTCTAATAGGCACCTTATAAACCACTTCCACATCCCCTTTTTCTAACCTCACTCTTCTCAACCTGCCTATACAATTAAGATAGTCCTTATGTAAATATATTATGTTCTTATACCAACTGAAGCTGTAAGAACAAATCATATATTTATGTACGACCTAATTCTACAATCATCATTCATGTTTAATCTATATCTAACTTGACTATCTATAATCTTATACCGCCTCATAAACCTCACATCACTTGGGATTAGTTTATGGTTATGCATATCTTCAAACTTGATTATGTTCTATATACTAAAGCATTGCACCCAATTCATCCACTACTTCTAGATTTAATTTTATTCAACCCTCATTGTTTATGTGATTGACTTTTATAATATATTAATATTTTGTTATTGAAATTTTGATTCTCATGTTTCTTTCCTTTCTTTATAACAACAGCAAATTTGTGGCATTTTGTATACTTTTGATACAAATTAAAAGTTGTTTTTCGAACTTTCAAACTTCATTCTCACTTAAAGTACCATTTCTATCTCAATGTCCTCTGCCTCACCACGTGAGCTCGGTGCATCTAAAAAATTATTCTCCTTCTCCATTTTATTACTTATGTTCATTACTCTTTGTTATATTATACCACAAATGCCACAATATTATTAAACAATATCATTGTATTATCTAAAATATTCCACTAGACAATACAATAGATACCAATATATGTTAAATAGTTATAAGCACACATGTCAAAATAAATTACATACCAAATGGACAAGCTCTAAAATATAATTCAATGTTGGAATAAGGACACTAGATTTTTTTCCTTGTTCTTCTTTTCAAACCCTTTTTCTCTCTTTGCTAAGCCAACTTTGACCCTAAATGTAAATGTATACAAAGTTGACAACGCACTTTACTCGAATCACAATATTCCAAGCGAGAAATGGTTACTTAATACTGCAAATGACATACCTTCGTTACTTAAATTCAGCGGGTTGGCGTAGATGACACATACCTTCATTGCTTAACCAAGTGATTCCGAGTTCGATCCCTGTCCTTGAGAATGCAGTAAACTCCTGGGCCAACTATGGCCTCCCATCAGGAGATGTATCACGCTGCGAAAGGAGATTAGTTACTAGTTTCGACTTAGTAGACACCTCCTGGGCCAAACTCACGGACCAAAAGAAAAACCACAAATGACATGAAAATAGGTGTTTGAAATCGTATTTGCATGCTTCTTTTGCAAATAACATAAAAATAATAATTGATAATAGAGGGTAATAATAAAATGAACAAAAAATGTCATAAATTTGTGTTATAAATTGAAGATAAATATTTCTAATTTCAAACATCAGCAAAATTAACATATTTGTTATTTATCACCCATTACTAAATAAATTTTTTTTATAAATTTTTAATCCTCATAACCACCACCGGCGAAGTACAAAGTCATCTTCATTTGAACGGAAAATGTACTTATATTTAAATTACTCTTTTACCCTTGTGAAAATTGTAAAATCTCCTTTATGTCCTCTTCTTAGCTTCTCGTATAGCCTTGGATCTAAATGAGAAATTGAAACTATACTCTCTCTCTCTCTAGTACGTCACTTTCTCTCTCTAAAGCACCTTCACAGGCACTTTCTCTCTCTGTATCTATGCAAACCTATTCATACACAGGATCTCTTATATATTGATTTGTGCTTTACGGATCAGATCTAAGGTAAATTCCATGTCTTTTCTCCTTTTATTTCTCATTTCTGTATTAGCCGTTTCTCTTAGATCTGTATTCTTTTCGATTAAGCTTTTCGTTTAAGCGAATGCTTAGGTTTTGACATGTGGTTTCGTATTCTTTTTTATTCTATTCGTTGTTTTGTTTGTTTGTTTGCGTGTGTTTAGTGTTTGGATAATAGAAGATGTTGACGAAGTTCGAGACCAAGAGTAATAGAGTGAAAGGACTGAGTTTTCATAGCAAAAGACCGTGGATCCTCGCGAGTCTTCACAGTGGTGTGATCCAACTATGGGACTATCGCATGGGGACTTTGATTGATAGGTTCGACGAGCACGATGGTCCTGTTCGCGGCGTTCATTTTCACAAATCTCAACCTCTTTTTGTATCTGGAGGTAATTGCGAGTTTTGCTTGCGTTTCTGTTCTGAACTGTTGTTTCAATTGTGCTTGTTTGTGTTCGTTCTTGTTTAGATGATCGTAAATTTTATAGTATGCTGGAAGTTGGTTATCTTATATGTGCTGCTTCCAATTAAATCATTCTTTTGTGCATTTTAAAATGCTTGGTAGGTTTAACTCTTACGGGTATGGAGAATAGAGAGAATCGAATTTTGGTTGTCTCCGAAATTGTATTCTGGTTTTATTTAGGGAATGTGTACCTAGTTCAGTTTCTCTGTATATTTGCCAACGATTAACACTTAATTGATTTCGGTTCAACCGTAATAATCTTGAGCCGTCTAACTTTTCAATTCGAATTTTAACTTTTCAATTCAATTTATTTTAATAGCTCTTGTTGTTAAAAACTGAACAATTTATTAATTAATTAGTCAATTTTCATAAATTAATAAATTTTTATAAACTAAAATAAATCAATTAATTTTTATTTAACAATTTCTTTTTTCAATTGAACTTCAAATTTTTCCATAAACAAGGATAATCCTTTTCAATTATATTTTAAATTTTAAATTTTATTTAATCTTTACCCATTTTATGATGCTTTAATACTAGTTGAACCTTTTAAACCTTGAACTTTTTGTCTTATCAGTTTAACTTTCGGTCTAGTTTTTAAAATATTGGTATTTGCTTATATTCTTCTATATTTGTGGAGTTACTCCAGGATCATTTATTGAGGCAGATACGACAGATTGAGAACTTTTAGCTTTTTGATGGAAAGGTGGAATTCAGATTCACGTAAAAGAGATGATTGTCTCTCACTTTCAGATTTGCTTCCTTGCACTTCACATCGGGATTTGCTGAAAATAAAAATATCATGATGGTCTTACACTTTAGCAATAGCATTCTTAGTGGCGGAGGTATAAAATTGTCTAAGTACGGGTTTATGGGTCTAGATATGGATGAATGTATAGGAGTAAATTGAGTACATGGGTTTGCATACATTACACAGTAGTTGAAGGTATGGATTTGAATGGATAGAAGTTGCTTTCAGATTGACATGTCATCTGGATCAAGGTAGGGTGTTTCCCAATTCATTATTATCGGGAATGACTGATTATTGACTTAACTAGTGATATTTTAGACTAATAAAAATTAATTTTGTATTTTAGATGACCAACCTTTTGAAATAGCCGTGGTATCTTCAAAGAAATTTCATCATATGACTGAATTTAATACTTCCTCTCTTCTGCTCTTTATGTCCAGTATTACTCGTCTCGTGTGAAATGATGGTTACCAAAATTTAAGTTTGCTGATAGTTTCCTATCGGCTTTACTTTTTTGCACAACGTAGTTCTGAATGTATATACATGCTAGTTATTTTCTCTTGTATAATACTCATTTATCATATGGCTTGGTGGTTTGCAGGAGATGATTACAAAATTAAGGTTTGGAATTACAAGTTGCATAGATGTCTGTTCACTCTTCTCGGGCATCTTGATTACATTCGTAGTGTCCAATTTCATCATGAAAACCCATGGATTGTTAGTGCCAGTGATGACCAGACCATTCGCATTTGGAACTGGCAGTCTCGGACTTGCATTTCTGTGTTGACAGGTCACAATCATTATGTTATGTGTGCCTCATTCCACCCTAAAGAAGATCTTGTTGTGTCAGCATCTCTAGATCAAACTGTTCGTGTATGGGATATTGGGTCACTGAAAAGGAAGACTGTATCCCCTGCTGATGACATTCTGCGATTAAGTCAGATGAACACAGATCTTTTTGGTGGTGTTGATGCAGTTGTTAAGTATGTCTTGGAAGGCCATGATCGAGGAGTCAACTGGGCTGCTTTCCATCCTACCCTTCCTTTGATTGTTTCGGGAGCTGATGATCGCCAAGTAAAATTGTGGCGCATGAATGGTTAGTGATTTGAGTGACTTTTAATCCCGATATTGTAGTTGTTTGTTATTATGTTGTTTTTGAGTTGAAGTTCCTTTTTTTCCTACTATCCAGCATGTAATAGCTCCTGAGACGCTCATTTTTCTATGCACTGGTTAATTGTGATTGGCATAAATTTAGAATAAGCTATTCTTGCTTTGCTTTCAGATACAAAGGCTTGGGAAGTGGACACATTGAGAGGGCACATGAATAATGTGTCATGTGTTATGTTCCATGCCAAACAGGATATAATTGTATCTAATTCAGAGGATAAAAGCATTCGTGTGTGGGATGTAACTAAGCGGACTGGACTTCAAACTTTCCGTAGGGAGCATGACCGGTTTTGGATACTTGCATCTCACCCTGAGATGAATCTTCTGGCTGCAGGCCATGATAGTGGCATGATTGTTTTTAAGTTGGAGAGAGAAAGGCCTGCCTTTGCGGTCAGTGGCGATTCTCTTTTTTATACAAAAGATCGCTTCTTGCGATTTTTTGAGTTTTCAACTAAAAAAGACACACAAATGATTCCCATTCGACGTCCTGGTATGACCAGCTTGAATCAAAGCCCTAAAACTCTCTCATATAGCCCTACAGAAAATGCTGTTCTTGTTTGCTCAGATGTTGATGGAGGCTCATATGAGTTGTATGTAATACCTAAAGACAGCATTAGTAGGGGTGATACTGTTCAGGAGGCAAAGAGAGGTGCTGGAGCCTCTGCTGTCTTTGTCGCCCGGAATAGGTTTGCTGTTCTTGAGAAAAGCAGCAATCAGGTCTTGGTCAGGAACCTAAAGAATGAGGTTGTCAAAAAGAGTGGTCTCCCCATGGCTACTGATGCAATATTTTATGCTGGAACAGGTAACTTACTTTGCAGGGCTGAGGATAGAGTGGTTATATTTGATCTTCAGCAAAGGATTGTTCTTGGAGATCTCCAAACACCTTTTGTCAAATATGTTGTTTGGTCTAATGACATGGAAACTGTTGCATTGCTCAGCAAACACGCAATCATCATTGCTAGCAAGAAACTTGTGCATCAGTGTACTCTTCATGAGACAATTCGTGTAAAGAGTGGGGCCTGGGATGATAATGGTGTTTTTATCTATACCACACTTAATCACATCAAATACTGCCTCCCAAATGGTGATAGTGGCATAATTAGAACCCTTGATGTCCCAATATACATTACCAAGGTATCTGGCGATACGATCTTTTACTTGGATCGAGATGGAAAGAGTAGAGCTTTTGTCATTGATGCAACTGAGTATATCTTCAAACTGTCCCTTTTAAGAAAAAGATATGACCATGTCATGAGCATGATTAGGAACTCTCAGCTCTGTGGGCAGGCAATGATTGCTTATTTGCAGCAGAAGGGGTTCCCTGAGGTTGCTCTACATTTTGTGAGGGATGAGAGAACTCGTTTTAATTTAGCTTTAGAGAGTGGAAACATTCAAATTGCTGTTGCTTCAGCCAAGGAAATTGATGAGAAAGATCATTGGTACAGACTTGGGGTGGAAGCTCTTCACCAAGGCAATGCAGGCATTGTTGAATATGCCTATCAGAGGACAAAGAATTTTGAGAGGTTATCATTCCTTTATCTTATAACTGGCAATTTGGAAAAGCTTTCCAAGATGCTTAGGATTGCAGAAGTTAAGAATGATGTTATGGGCCAGTTTCACAATGCCCTATATTTGGGTGATGTGCAAGAACGTGTTAAAATTATGGAAAGTGCTGGTCATTTACCACTTGCATATATCATGGCTAAAGTCCATGGACTACAGGATATTGCTGACCGTCTAGCAAAAGAGTTGGGAGATAATGTCCCGTCTGTACCAGAGGGTAAAAAGCCTTCTCTTCTTATGCCACCTGCTCCCATTTTGTGTGCTGGGGATTGGCCACTTCTGAGAGTTATGAAAGGCATATTGGAAGGTGGGCTTGATAACGTGGGCAGAGGTGCTGCAGAGGAGGATGAGGAAGCTGACTGGGGTGAGGAACTTGATGTGGTTGATGCAGAGGGCTTGCAAAATGGGGAAGTAATAACAATTTTGGACGATGAGGAAGTGGCTGAAGAAAATGAAGAGGGTGGATGGGACCTTGAAGACTTGGAGCTTCCTCCTGAGGCAGACACGCCACGAGCTTCTGTCAGTACCCGATCTTCTGTATTTGTGGCGCCAAGTCCTGGTATGCCTGTGAGCCAGATTTGGACCCAGAGATCTTCACTTGCTGCTGAACACGCTGCAGCTGGCAATTTTGATACAGCTATGCGGTTGCTCAACAGGCAACTTGGAATTAGAAATTTTGCACCATTGAAATCCATGTTTCTTGATTTACATTCAGGTAGCCATACCTATTTACGTGCCTCTGCGTCTCTTCCTGTGATATCATTAGCTGTTGAAAGAGGATGGAATGAGTCTGCAAGTCCTAATGTGAGAGGCCCTCCAGCATTAGTGTTCAGTTTCACTCAGTTGGATGAGAAGGTCAATGCTGGTTACAAAGCCACTACTGCTGGGAAATTTAGTGAGGCACTTCGAATCTTTCTCAGCATTCTTCATACAGTTCCTTTGATTGTTGTAGATTCAAGAAAGGAGGTAGATGAGGTCAAAGAGTTAATAGTTATAGTTAAGGAGTATGTTTTGGGTTTACAAATGGAGCTTAATAGAAAGGAAATACAAGACCCAGTACGCCAAATGGAGCTTGCTGCCTACTTCACCCATTGCAATCTTCAGAAGCCACACTTGAGGCTTGCCCTGCTAAATGCAATGAGGGTTTGCTACAAGCACAAGAACCTTGCAACTGCGGCTAACTTTGCCAGGCGGTTTTTGGAGACTAACCCCACAGTTGAGAACCAATCGAAAACAGCTAGGCAAGTGTTACAGGCTGCAGAGAAGAATATGACAGATGCCTCCGAGTTGAACTATGATTTCAGAAACCCATTTGTAATATGTGGTGCAACATATGTCCCAATTTATCGAGGACAGAAAGATGTCTCTTGCCCATATTGTACTTCTCGGTTTGTGCCAAGCCAGGAAGGCCAAATGTGTACCATCTGTGATCTTGCAGTGGTAGGTGCAGATGCATCAGGGCTGCTTTGTTCTCCTACTCAGATGCGATGATTAAAATGATCATCTGTAAGCACTTTTCACCAACTTACATCCCATCTTTGCTGCAGCAAAACATATTGCCTTAGTTCCTCCGAGTGTGTAAGGTAAGGGATATTATAGAAGAGTTGAGTTCCAAATATATGTTTGTGCTGTCTTACTCCCTTTTTTGTGGTTTTTATTTAGTTGAATATGATTTTTGATGTTATAAACAACTTGAGAATTTTGACTTGGGCTACTCTTGTTAGCTGTTCATATGAAGGGCCCTTTTATATGTAGGTGATCGGTATAGGCAGGACAGTTTCTCAGTGTATGAAGATTTTATTTGCCATGCTTCTTTCTGTGGTGAATTCATTCTTTTAGTTGGCAGGCAAAAGTAAGAATTGTTCAGCACTATCCCTGAAATTATGGATTCCACCGCTTATATCTATGTACATCATATTCATTTTTCGGTTGGAATTCTGTGTCAATCAACCTCTCGTGGCTTTGCCAGTTGTCTTCTCTAATTATCAGGATGCGAAGTTTAGTTCATTTTGTAGGCTCATGAGTCTGGCCGTTGTGCTTCTTTTATTCAAATAGCTCATTGACGAGCAACAATCATGATTCAGTCTTTTGGAGGATGAGCTTACACCGAGCCCATTATTATCTGAGCGCTTATTTCTCTTATCGGGCTCTTTATTACCTTTTTTCAACAAAGAATGTACTATGGAAACTCGTTCCGTTGGCAATTTGGCAGAAAACTTTTCTTGCCCGCTCTGGCATTCAAAAGGTATACTACTCTTGTCTCTCTCTCTCACACATTGTTTTTCTTTCCGTGGAGCTCATCAATATCTGGTACATTTATTTAGCGATTTAGCTATGCATAGCTCGAACGCAAATTTAGTTGCTGAAGTAAAAGGTTGATGGCTCTTTAAGAAGTGCTCTTCCCGTACTCATCAAACTAAGGTCTATGCGAAAATACAGGATGGATTTCGAGAAATGAAGTTAAAAAATGGAAAGAAAGGGCAAATCAAGGGCTTGCCATCGTCACTATCGACTTTCCCTTTGGCCACCTACGAAATGTGGCTAAGCTTTGGTAGGAGTAGGATAATCAGTTCGTCCTTAGAACTTCGTGAGAAATAGTAGGATTAGACGTTAATTAAATATGGTATTCTAATCGAGCCTAGACCTTGCAAAAGTGACTCGTTTAATATCAAACAAAATCATGAAAATAAAGAAAAATCAAGACTTGTTGACGTGGGCACCAAGTACTAATTTATTTTAATTGTCTTGTGGTTATCTTTTCCAACGATTGAGGCTTTGGTATCTATGTTATGAATATCATACTCACTGGCGTTAAATTTGATTATAGAACTATATTGTTACTGACTAATAATGGGTATTTTTAAAGAATTCATAAAATAGTTATTCAATTTTTTAAATTATAAAATCGTCTCTTAATATATTGTATTGTATAATTTATAATTTTACAATAACTTTCTCGCTAAAAATCACAATAATAGAAATTTGAAATAACAACTTATTTATTTTTATTAGTATTATTTTCACATATAAATAATAGCTACAATTAATATGAAAAAAGATCATTTAATTATGATACAAATATAAAGTTAAGGATAATGTAAATATTTAAAATCTTACAATTTCATCATGTAATAAATAATTACATAATTCAAAACATCAAACAAAAAGAATAATAAATATTTATGACTTTCTAACTATTTTAATTTACAACAAGAGTTTGTACCCAAGAAACAATCAATTAGAAGTGAAACCTGAAACAAAATTATTTACAGTCATGTTTATATTACATATATAGGATTTAATATATATATATATATATAATATAACTTAAATTAAAAGAAGAAAATTAAAAACCTAGAACTTCATTCAATCGAATACTCATTCAAATCGCATTGATCCAAGTTCTCATTTGATACAAAATTTTCATCATTGAGAGGAATCATATCATCACCATTATTTAAATTCATTATATGAAATGATATGTCTATATTTTTCTATTCAAGATTATCTTTCAAGTAACTCTCATCTATCAAACATAGTTTGAAGAACATTTAATCTGCCAACAAATTGATATGATCAAGGCAAATTTGATCTACATAACTACTTGTTCTATTAAGAGTCCTAGGAAACAAGTAAAATTAAATTATTAAGAAATTACAAGAAATTATATCCAACTTAATAATGATAATAACATCTCTTTTTCAAAATTTTAAATTGTATCAAACAAAAATCAAGTCGTTCAATGTTTTTGTACTCTAATCTATTCTTTTTCTTGGAATTGGTGAACTCAAATATGCTCCGATTCTTTTCAAATCATGTTGTATTCACACATTGACTCAAATTTAGAATTGCAAACCTTTGCAATTCTAAAGCATCACTTCAAAATTGGTCCTATCATGCAACTGTAAAATAACAAAAGTGGAATTACAAACAAAATAAAGTGAGGAATAATTTTCAACAAATAACAAAAGTGAAAAAAATCTGGATTAAGTTTCTCTCTTTGAAGAACAACAATTGACATCCTCAAATTACCATAAGTATCCTTATAAATATTCATTTGTGAACTTAGGAGATCTTACATCGTCTTATGAGCAGCAATTGTTGTAATAATTAATAACATTCTCCTATTAACTTTATTTTTGTGTGTGTAAAACTCAGTTTGAAATAGATACAAGGATTCAAAAATACTCCAACTGTAAATAATAGTGAGTAAAGATATCTTTCCTATCTCTTATTGATAACTGCAAGATAAGGTATGTATAAAGAAGACCTATTTTTCATATTTACCTTTATTGCTTCCTTCATCCTCTCAATGACATCATAAAAATAACCTATTGTTACCTTCTTATCACTATCAGCCAGATAAAGTACCCTCACCAAAGGATGCAAATTGATATCGAGACCAAAATTTATTATCTTTAAGTATAATTCTAGAAATCTTCAATCTAGTATTAGACATATCGTGCTAAGGTACAACCTACTTATCCTTGAAAACATTTGTTTTAACTCATTTTTTAACATGATAAAACACTGAAGTGATAAGAAATAGTTGCAAATCTTATAATAGCAGGACAACACAAATTCCTACTATTAGTGAAATCTTTTATCTTTAAATTCAAGATCTATATAGATGAACTTGGTCACCTTTTTTACTTTTTGCATAGTCTCATCAATAATAGAAAAACACCTAACATCTTCTATATTTTTCAACATTAGGTCAAAGCAATTTGTAGCATAAGGAGTCCATTAAAAAGAATTATAATTGCTTTGTAATCTTCTTCCAACTGTTTTATAAGTAGAATGATTTTCAGTAATGAATTAAACAATATTTTCTTGTAACACCCACTCCCGAGTGACCCAAACTCGATATCATTGGTGATATCCAAGTCTGTGCCTCGCGAGGGTGGCGTATTACATCAGTCGGTAAAACTCG
>JANVCL010000214.1:36152513-36172539 GCA_026546855.1 Erythroxylum incrassatum | reverse complement strand
AAAGATTAAAGAAAACAACCTTTTAAATATACAAATTAAATATTCTTACAACTCCCTTTTTGGCAATGGATCATTATCTTTAACTAAAAAAAAGAAAAGAAAATCGCATCATTTCTATATTCTTAAAGTTTCTATTTTCAGGACATGGGTAATTAACTAAAGCGAAAAATTGTTAAGCTATATATATACAATCTTGCACAATTTCAAGTTTTACAAGCATGCCTAGCTTTCTTGACAAAGCTTCCAAAAGTGGCATGATAATATAATTAATAATATGATATACTAAACCTACTTAAGACATGTAGGATTTCCTGAATATTTCATGAAAGAAAGAGTTTAATTTATACAAAAACCTATTTGATTATCTGAAGATGCATAAATGCAATAATCAAGATTTGACACTCTTAAAAGTTAGAAAGATGAAGAAATGTAAACTAACTTAGAATGGCAAATTACTGTTCTTGATATGCTTCTACATCAATGATGTGAAATTAGCCAAAGGACTTGATGAATAGTTCCTAAACCTATGCAATCCCATCACTCGAAGCATTCATATACATAGTACCAAAAAGTACGTTGAAAAGAGACATTTGAAACTGAAACTGCTAGACCTATCCAAATAAGAAAGGGACCACTATAACTCGGGGTTTTGGGAATTGGGAGCTATACGAGAGGCCTAGGGAAGGAGAGATCTGTGGAAGATGTCAGTCTGACTCACAGTTTCTTTTTGTAAACAATACATCACCGTAGAAATACTCCATTAAAGTCATCCAACCGTTGCTGTGTTAGATTATGAGATCTTTGAATAGTAAATCTACAGGCAAGGTGCCATGTTAGATCTGTCACATGGCATCAGGCATTCCAAAGAGAAATTTCCCCGCTGAAGTCACGGTGAGATACGGGCTTTGATCAGTAAACAGCAGCTACGCACCGCAATCTTTAGCACCTAAAATCGTCGCCAATGTAATCAATTACAGGTGAGAGGGGATATGGTTGAACTAAAGGGGAAAGTTTTTTGTTTTGTCTTGTCTGTTTGAAGCTAGCTATTAATTATTTATTAAATCTTTAATTATGCTTCTCTTTCTTATGCTAGTTTAAGGCTTCAAAACAGTCCATGTCGGATCCATATTGAGAACATGAAATGATGATGTTTTAATGGCGGCAACATCTGTTTTTCCCAGAATGCTTTCACTCCTTTATTAATTAGTCTGCTAAAACAAGAAAATTCCCACTAGTTTAAGCAGTTTCTGCAAAGGATGGAGCCCCCAATAAGTCACATGAATATTGAACGATGGTTTTAACAAAATACATGAAGCAAAAAGTTGAGATTCCAAAGCTCAGAATTAGAAACCAACCAACCATATAACACATACTACCATCGCCATCATATTATCCACTACAACCAAAAAAAAACCACTCTCCTGAAGAAAATCCTTGTCAAAGCCTGGTGATTTTTACACACAACAAGAAGGAAGAAATAGAAGAAGAAACACAGAGAAATTGTTGTAGCAAAAGTGGACAGCTAATAAACGAAAATGAGCTGCGAATGTCTTCAGTGATGATGAACACTAATAGCAATGATGTTGAGACATCAAGGTTTTGGTGGAGCAAGATGTCAGGACTGTGGAAACCAAGCTAAGAAGGACTGTGTTTACATGAGATGCAGAACTTGTTGTAAGAGTAAAGGGTTTCCGTGCCCAACACACGTCAAGAGCACCTGGGTTCCTGCTTACAGAAGGCGACAGAGGCTCAACAATCTTGCTGCTATTCATCAACAGCAATCTCAAGGACACAACCCTAAAAGGCTCAGAGAAAATCCATCAACAGGTACATTTTTTCTCGTCATGCCTGTAGATCTATATATTATGTAATATTAGAGTGTGAAATAAATGCTCAACAGCACCATATCTTTGCTTTGAAATGAACATGACCTACATAGTAACCCTAGCAGCTTCTTTTTCGTGGCTATTACTGTGAATAAGGGTGTAATTCTGACAGTAACGTAGATAAGAGAGTCAAGGCATAGACTTTATACATCTTCTCGTTGTAGCATAAATTTGTGTTAACTATTTCCAGAGATGAAGTCTTTATAATGGGGCTGGGACCTTTTAGGTTTACAGGCGGGACATTTTCCAGCTGAAGTGAACTCAATAGCGAACTTTCGTTGTTTTCGGGTGAGTTCTGTTGATGATGCAGTCGATCAATTTGCATACCAGACAAGCGTAAATATTGGTGGCAGGATTTTCAAGGGTATTCTTTATGATCAAGGCCCTGAAACAGCTAGTTATGGCATTGGCGAGACCTCCTCTACTCAGCTTCCAGAGCCTAACAATCTCACAAATGCTAATGCCCTAAGTACTGTTAATACCGCATTAGCATCAACCTCGGGTCATCAATCTCATGCTCCTCAATACCCATTTCCTCTCAGTGCTTTTATGTCTGGTACGCAACTTTTCCTGCATCCAAAATCTTAGTCCTGACGATCCCATTTAGTTAATTTGGAAATGGAGGAGCAGTTTGAAAAGAAACCTGTTCTACACCTGCCCTTTTTTAATTATAAATTCAATCAATTCTGCTCCGTATTTGTTCTGGAAATTAACTACAAGTGAATTAACAAGAAGATCGTGTCAAGTTCTTTGATGGATAAATAAATAAATCGACATGGCTCGATTATATGATCGTGTCTTTTACAATAGTTTACTCAATCTGTTATAATGTCAATAGATGTTTGATGAGCTTGTCTTCTTGTTCATTTATTTAATGCTATTCTTCCTCGAGTCCATTAGTGTTTATGTTTTCCTTCGTTGTTTATGAACTTCGAAGCTCATCTTTTCCCGTTTATCCGTTCCCCTGCCGGCTTGAACCTGGACTGTATATCTGGTTATTGTATTTTCTTACAAGCCAACAAGATTTAAAGAGACCTTTTTGCATGTTCACTGCACCAATGCATGGTGTCTCAGACCCAAAATATTTAGGAATACTAGAAAATACATTTCCTAAACGTGCAAGTGAGATAAGGTATGAAGATGAAATAATATAATGTGTATTGTATATTTGTTTTGTCTTTTTCAATGGCAAATATAATTTGCATTGAAATCAAATTATCCTTTTGTTCATATTTCAAAATACACACAATAGTTTCCTTATATATATATATATATCCTTGTTTTCTCCTGACTATTACTTGCATGTTCTTGGCACTTGTACTTGTTTTCTTCATAAACCTAGGTGCATGTCCGGCTGTTAATTAACAATTTCTACTCTGAAACATTCCATAGTACTATACTTGTTAAATACCGACTTTATGGTTAACATAATCAAGGTCCATGTATATAAGCCTTGGGGAATCAACCTATATAACTAGAAAGCAGAAGCTAAAACCTTAGGTTGGATACTTTATGGTAGAGACAAAAAAAGATTAAGAGGGCATCTTTTAAGATTTTAAAATGTAGTGACATGTCTTCCTGTGATTCAATCCAGCAATAGTCGGGTTTGCGATTGGGGGCCCTTGAGGTTGGGGCTCAACCTTTTGAAATCAAGAAAGCAGAAGCTAAAACCTTAGGTTGGATACTTTATGGTAGAGACAAAAAAAGATTAAGAAGGCATCTTTTAAGATTTTAAAATGTAGTGACATGTACTTGGAAAGCTTAAATAATTTATTGCTCTAAAGACATAATCACACTCACTATAGGAAAAGATTGATACCCTCAATTACACAATCACTCGAATATATCCTTCGTACTTGGAAAGTGAAGCATGCAGTACAGAGACTCGTATGTTGCATTCCTTTCTATTCAGTTATTATGTACGTCTAGAGACTAGAATCCTTCTAGTTCCGCAAGAACTTAAATCAATAATACTGTGGATTCTCTCTTCCAGGAGTAGCCTCTAGCTAGATGTCTTTTACATTTAAAGAAATGGCTTCTCTTTGAAGAAGTCTTGGCATCAGCCTGGAAACAACCACGAAAATATGAGATGGTTCAACCAGTCAGCTTACATTAGCCCCCCAGCGTAGTGGAAGGACATTGATTATAGAAAACTAATATATGGTGACCAGTGACCACAACATTGACACAGCATCACCTATCATAATTAAGAAACCTTGGAATCACCCCTAAGGACTAAGGAGAATGTTATTCTTTTCTTCTTTTTTCTTCTTTGTTGATTAAATTAATGCTCAATTTATCATGATGTACACTATGAAAATCTTTTGCAACGTCCTTTTGTAACTTTAGTAGGATTAGAAGGTCGTCCTTCTGCTTTTCCGTGGCCAATCTATGGTGGCCTTTAGATATGAAGAACGTGCAGGCATACTTGAATGCACTCATGCAACGTATATATATTTATATATGTATCCAATCATGAATTTTTTTAATTACAAGATAAAACTAAGTTGCATCTTTCTACTTTAGAATAGCTAAGATTCTTAATTTTGATACATGGATGTGGAAAGCCACAAAAAGTTTTGTTAAGAGCTCTAAACTGAATGAGTAGCTTCAGGAAGCAGAATGTCACAAGCAGTTCGTGGAGTTTAAGCTTATATTAGCCTTTGTTCGTTCGAACTTGTGGAGAACAGACGTAAAAAGTTTTACTTTAGTGAGGTTATTCTTTGTATTCTTTATTGGATTGAATCATTGACAAAGTAGTTTGCAGCATTAATATACAACAAAAAAGTTGATGCTTTGCTTACAAAGTTGAGTAATAGTTAATTAAAAAGCTCATATTATTCATTAACCGAAATGTGAAGTAATCTAACCCCCACTCCCTGAGATAATTTTCCAAGAACAACGTTACTAAATGACCAAGAAGCCTGATGTTTCGTATATACTGTGTGAATTCATTTAAGTTGTGATGTATGGCTTTACTCGTAAATTCATCTGGGTTAGATGAGAAACTCAGTTGCGTCTTAACAAATTCTAACCATTCAAAACAACCATGCAACTGGTATTACCATATGTATTCCATGGTAAATTTTCCATTAATTCAATCTCCAACGTTTGAGCTGTAGATAATCTGAGATAGATATGAGGTAATGAGATGAACGTGAATTGTAGTGAACTTTGAATAAGCTTTCTTGATTTAGTTCACATATCTTGGTCAGTCATTTAGAATTTGTTCCTTCATTTTTGTTTTCTTTTGATAATTGCAAGGTATTAAGATTAATACTGCACAAGTTGATTAATGGAGTAGCAGGTTTTGCTAGTGCGTTGTGGCGGTGGTGGATGGGTTTCTCTTGCACAAAGCCATTCTTTAGTGGTCTAATGTTGGCTTATAGCCTTGCAAGAAGTGATATAACTTAGCTAGTTTGAGTTGTTTTCTGTTCATTATCTGTCGTTCTGTAAGGCGAATGTCGCAAGTTATAAATTCTCAGCATTACGTGCACTTTTGTAAGGCGAATGTCGCAAGTTATGAACCTGCAATGCATGGGCCAGTAGGCGGACCAGGAGATAGAGTGAAGGTCCATCCACAATACTAATAGCTTCTAGGGCCAACCAAAATTCCAAACACGGCCTCATCGCAGCTGCCCGCAATTGTAATGTTTCCCTTCTTTCTTGATGGTTCTAGAGTTTTAGCCGCGTGCTCAGTTCGCTGATTCATGTTTTACGCTACATTCTCCTGTCTTTGTTAGAGGGCTTCAAATTTAAAATAATTATCTTAAAGAATGTATACTTATTAAGAAAGTTAATGAAATATATAATATATATTTATTAATTAGATGTTAAAATGTCTTGAAAATATAATCTGTGTATTTAAGATGTAAGAAAAATTAAAGGGTAATTTTGAAAGTAAAATTATAAATATACATAAAAAGTCACGAACGATACTTATTTTGAATAATTAAAATTTCTCTAAAACGACACTTATTTTAAATAAGAGGAAGTATTATTTAATACGATCGTGTTTTAAATATATATACAATTAGGATTTCCTAATCAATATAACTAATAATTAAAAAATCAAATCATTTTAATTGTGCAAGTTTTAAACTTGTCATTTTTTCTAGTTTGATTTTTACAATTAAAAATTAATTAATTTAATAACTAATCATTTTATATTTTAAATTAATATATTTTTATAAATTAATTCTATTTAATTAAAATTCAAAATTTTTTATAACAATTTAATATGGATTAAAATTTTAAAATTTAAATATCTTGTATTTAACTTTTAGTCCAATTTTTAAAATAATAGACATAAAAATATAGTTTTTTCTTATTTTTACCAAAGGACCAAATTAATTATAAAACGGAAAATGAGATAATTAAAAATTGTAGTTAAATCCATGACCCCTTTAATCAATCACGAGACGCTTGCTTGTACTGATTACCAGGAGATGCCGTGTGTAAAATATATGCGACGTCGTTTACGAAATATTAACTGCAAAAATCGGAAAACCTCAATTAATAGACAAGTCCTAACTCTTTGTCCTCAGGCTCACAGGCGCAGCTCTCTCTCTCTCTCTCTCTCTTATCATCTCATGTGTTAATAATTATAAAATCAAAGAAAATTACAAATCATTTGCTTTAGAGATCAAATAGTTCTTCTCTATCGATTCGTCTTGGAGAGGCGCGTGTAACGTGAAGAAATGGGGGAGGCGCGTGGAGGATGCTGCCTGCCGATGGATCTATTCCGCTCGGAGTCTATGCAATTGGTCCAGCTCATCATCCCCGTTGAGGCCTCTCATCTCACCGTCTCTTATATCGGCGACCTAGGCCTCATTCAATTCAAAGACGTCCGTACCCTCCCCAAATTACCCACACGTGTCCTCTGTTTAGTTTATCAGATTCTTCTTTTCTTTGAGTAGCCTACTGCTCCTGTACGGTGTTTGTGATTTGATCTGACTTTTGTGTGTGTGTTGTTACTTTGCAGCTCAATGCGGAGAAGAGTCCATTTCAGAGAACTTATGCCGCTCAGGTGAGGCTATCACGTGTTGTTTGGGTGTCGATTATTTTTTTCCCTAGAATTTTGGGCTTCGTTTGATAATAGTATGAAATAAGGTGATGTTTTTTGTTTATCGAAAATTGTTGTCTTTGTTTTTTCCGAAGTTTAGATCGCATCTGAACCAATACTTCAGTGTTTGTGAACTCGAGCGGAACTGATGAACCATTTGTCAATGTCGACGCGATCGGTTCTTCGACATTGAAAAGAGTTTTAAATTTTGAGGCAGAGGGGGAAATTTGAAACACAAAATAGTTCACCGTTTGAAAATTTGTGATGACATGGGTTTTCGAAGTTCACTAAAAAGGAGGATGTAGTAGACGCTATGAATATGTTATAAACATTGCCCCTTACTTTTAAATTTTTGATGTAGTGTAAGTCTCATTGAGTCATGTAGCACTGGTTGTTAATCTAATATTATTTTGAAAGAATAATTAGTGATGCAACTGTTGACGTGTGCCAATATTTAAAGATAAAAAAATCTGGAGAGATGGCACGCAAATTACGCTTTTTTAGGGAGCAAATGGATAAGGCGGGAGTGTCACCTCCAAAGAAGTCTGTCACACGAACTGACATAGATAAGGATGACCTAGAGGTATGTAAAGAAGATGATAGTAATGGCTGAACAGTTGTAACAATGAAATCCTGTGATTCCCTCACTCATTGATTGTTTGTTTTTATTATTTTACTGGATGTGCCAGGTGAAACTTGGAGAGCTTGAGGCAGAGCTAGTTGAAATGAATGTAAATAATGAAAAGTTGCAGCGGACATATAATGAGCTGGTAGAATATAAGATTGTTCTTGACAAGGTAATTTGATGATTGTCTAATGGTTTATTGGGGTTTTCTTCCTGCATATAATACATGTTGGGTATTGATGAATACCTACTTTTGTGAAATGAAATAATATTTACCCAGATGCAAATGCTCTTCGTTGTAGGCTAGTGGGTTCTTTTGTTCAGCTCTAAGCAGTGCAACTGCTCAGCAGAGGGAAATGGAATCCCAGCACAGTGGTGAAGAATCACTAAACACTCCGTTATTGAAGGACCAAGTATGAATGCCATGTCATGTATGTGTGGTATTGTTAACTCTTCCACTTAACTCGTAGTAATATTTTTTTTTGATATGCTGTTTAGGAAGCTGATTCATCAAAACAAGTTAAATTGGGATTTCTTACGGGCCTTGTTCCGAAAGAGAAGTCTTTGGCATTTGAAAGGATCATATTCCGTGCCACCAGGGGTAATGTGTTTATCAGGCAGGCTGCCGTGGACGAACCTGTTATTGATCCTGTTTCTGGAGAAAAGGTTTTGTTTCTTTTCCTTTCATTTCAAACTTTTGTACAAAAGTGAAAGAATAACGTTCTTTGTTTTCGGAGTTTCATGCAAAATAAGTAAATAAAATCTTTGTGTGGAAAACAGCTGACTTTATATGCCAAACAGGCAAGCACTTGTGCAGAGTCTCCCAGTATATTGCACGCAATAGTACTGTATCATATGTAATTTTAAGAGAAGTTGTTCTGATTTGTAGCTTTCCTGCTATATATATCAGTAAAAACCTTCACATTCACGTACTTTTGAGACTTGTGAATTTTGATCTTTGTTTAAGTGAATACTTCCCATTTTGTTTGTATGCCTTCTCTATTACTGTATTCTGTATCTTCTAGAAATGTTTGTGAGAACACAAATGTAGATTGTCGCTGCAAAACTTGAATGTGTAGACAGATGGGTATTTTGGCCTAATTCTTGCTTGGTGTTTCTTCTACACTGAATGAATGAAGTTGATTATCTAGTGGTGTGATTCGTTAAGCCAGTTCGCATGCAGGCAGATATATTGTGGATGTTTGATTCCTGTTTACTTGGTCTTTGATATACAAAGTACTTCCAGTTTAGAATTTCTTTTCTGAACTTGTTTTCGTCTACCAAGGGAATGTTTGTTTCTGAGTTTTGTTGATATGCAGACCGAGAAGAATGTTTTTGTTGTTTTCTATTCTGGAGAAAGGGCAAAGACTAAAATACTCAAAATATGTGAAGCATTTGGGGCAAATCGGTATCCTTTCAGTGAAGATCTTGGCAAACAAGCTCAAATGATGACTGAAGTATGTGCAATACATTCTTTCAAATTCTGTCATTTGCTTTACGATCTCAGAATAGTTTTTATTTTCAAGTCCTCCCGCAATGCCATCTGCATGTTCCTTTTTGCTGCTTTTTATGTACAGTATATTGTGCTTTATTATTACTTGGTTTATTGAAATCTCCAAAATTATTAGCCAAATCTCGAGATCAAGGACTTTTATGTCAAAACTTCTCTATTTCTACATTGGCATGCAATAACCCTTGTGGTCTTTATACTGGCTTTTAAAAGTATAACCCTTGTGGTCTTTCACTTCGAATCTCAGGTCTCTGGAAGATTATCAGAGATGAAGACTACCATCGATGCAGGATTGTTTCAGAGAAACAATTTGCTACAAACAATAAGTGATCAATTTGAGCAGTGGAACTCTTTGGTTCGTTGAGAATATATCTATTTCATGAATTTTTCTCCAATTTTATGTGTGTGATCATATAATGAAGATAAACACTATGCTTCTTATGGCTAATGAACTTCAGGATCAATTTGATTTCTCATATATAATTCATTGCTTTATTTTAAGTATGTTTAATTATGTTTTTTGGGCACGTCAAGGTGCGGAAGGAGAAATCCATCTACCATATTTTGAACATGCTTAGTCTTGATGTGACAAAGAAATGTCTTGTTGCTGAGGGATGGAGTCCTGTCTTTGCCACAAAGCAGGTAAATTTTGCCTGATTTTAAAAATGGCTTGTGCTAATAGTAAAATTTCAAATCTCCATGTTTCTAGAATATTGGTATTGAATATTCTTTTTGATTTAAACAAGCATCTTAGTACTGGATCTTTGCAGATTCAGGATGCGTTGCAGCGAGCTTCATTTGATTCCAACTCGCAAGTTGGAACCATTTTCCAGGTTTTGCACGCAAGAGAGTCTCCACCTACATATTTCTGTACAAACAAATTCACCTCTGCCTTCCAGGAAATTGTTGATGCTTATGGGTGAGTATCTCTTAAGATTGGTCTTACTGCTTTTGCCTTCTTAATGAATGATGAATTATTTCAATTATTTCATCATTTATCATTAAATGAACTTATTTAAATCTCATTTTTAACTCTTCTATCATTGGCTGGAATAATTCTATACATTCTTGTGATGCATTTTGCTGAGTTTATGTGTTGTATGCTTCTTCATCTCACAATAAAAATTATCATGATACGTCCTTCTGTAATTGTGCACTATTTGAATCATAAGATATCTGTTTAGCATATCTCATAAGGTGGAGGAGGATGTACTTTCATTGCTAAAAATTGCTCAATTTTTTGTTGTGCATTTACATGTTTGCGTGTGCTTAAATGTGTTCATATGTTAATTATTCTTGTTGGATTTAATAGATAGTTGATTCAATTTGCTGTGATCTCTTATTGGTGCAGTGTGGCCAAGTACCAAGAGGCAAATCCTGGAGTTTACACAATTATTACATTTCCTTTTCTTTTTGCTGTCATGTTTGGTGATTGGGGACATGGAATATGCTTACTGCTTGCAACTTTATTCTTTATAATAAGGGAAAAGAAACTTTCTGGCCAGGTAATGTATGTATTATTTTGTTGAGGCTGACTGCAATTGGATATCTAGCTTGATTGTGACAATTTTCCTTTTTCCTCTATAGATAGATAGGAAATGTTATGAATATATTCACTTATAAGTTCTTTTATAGGTGCGGACTTGTATGGAAATAATCGCCATAATCCTCATCTTTTTTGCTATTTAGTCTATCACTAGTATCCTAATACAGCACTTATTCTGAACTACAGAAACTGGGAGATATAACTGAAATGACCTTTGGCGGTCGTTATGTCATCATGATGATGGCACTCTTCTCCATTTACACTGGCTTGATCTATAATGAATTTTTCTCTGTACCCTTTGAACTATTTGGTCTGTCAGCATATGCGTGTCGCGATCTTTCTTGCAGGTATTTGACATAAATAGTTTGAGAAATTTTTCTTTAGAAGCTTTACTTGTCAGTTCCAAATGGCTGGTACTCTGTTGCTTTCTTCCTCTCAGGGATGCTACCACAGATGGCTTGATTAAGGTGCGCCCTACTTACCCATTTGGGGTGGATCCTGCATGGCATGGTACTCGAAGTGAGCTGCCTTTCCTCAACTCTCTGAAAATGAAGATGTCAATTCTTATTGGAGTTGCCCAAATGAATCTTGGAATTATATTAAGTTATTTCAATGCAACATACTTTGGGAACAGCTTGAATATCTGGTAAGTTGCATTTTGTAGATGATAACTGCTTCAACTTTTCTTATCTGTTGTCAAGCTGGTATTGTAGTCCACGCCCTAAATTACTATCTTTTGCATTTTTGGAAGGTTCCAATTTATTCCACAAATGATCTTTCTAAATGCCTTATTTGGCTATTTATCACTCCTCATCATTGTGAAGTGGTGCACTGGTTCACAAGCTGACTTATACCATGTAATGATATATATGTTCCTGAGTCCAACTGATGAGTTGGGGGAAAACCAGCTTTTTCCTGGGCAGAAGACTGTTCAGGTTGGCACCACTTTTCCATTGCCTTGTGCACGTAATCTTGCTGCTAGTTGAGATGTTGACATTTCACTGATTTAATCTAATGTACCATATTCTCAGCTTGTGTTACTATTGCTTGCCCTTGTTTCTGTACCCTGGATGTTGCTTCCAAAGCCTTTTCTTCTAAAGAAACAACATGAAAATGTAAGCTGCAATCCCCAGTTCCCAGATCTTTTAGTTATATGTTCAAGAACTGCACATTTTGTTTTGATTTTATCATGATCTGATAGACTTGTTTATTCAGAGGCACCGAGGTCAGTCGTATACACCTATTGAGAGCACTGACGAGTCTCTTCAACTGGAAGTGAATCATGACTCCCATGATCATGAGGAATTCGAATTCAGTGAAGTTTTTGTTCACCAGATGATACACACTATTGAGTTTGTGCTTGGAGCAGTCTCAAACACAGCTTCTTACCTTCGACTATGGGCCCTAAGGTAACTCGGCAGAAAACTGATGGCGATTGTTGGTCGATACTAAAAATTGATTTGTTTCTGAACCTGATAAATGTCAGTTCAATATTATATTGAACCTTGCACAGTTTTGTAAAACCCTGGCATAAATATGTTTCCCGCTTGTCTTTACTGATTTCTTTGTTTTTAAATTCCTATTAACTGTGCAATGTTCTTGGAAGGGAGCATGCTTAGTTTCTGATTAGTTGCTCGTATATGATTCATTAATTTCTTTCTTGTGTTATATTTTCATATGTTTCAACCAATGAGTATGTAAATATTATCTGTTTCTGTCTTTATGCAGTCTTGCGCACTCTGAGTTGTCCAGTGTATTCTATGAGAAGGTTCTTCTTTTAGCCTGGGGGTACGTTAAATTCTTATTGGAATGTTATGTCTTTTATGATATCGATAACACAAGTTTCTCTTCCTGATTGGTTAAGCTTATATAAAGGTAACGGAGGAATAGAAAAGAACGTATCTATTTCTTTCGTGGATTTTAGACAGAAGTCTTCTGGCCTTTTGTGACATGGAATTCAGAAGTTACAAATTTGGAAATCTTTTGGATGCATTAGCATGTTTAGAGATGATAATTTTGCGATTTCCATTTGCAACAGGTTCAACAATGTGATCATCCTTATCGTTGGCTTTATTATCTTTATTTTTGCAACCGTTGGTGTATTGCTTGTAATGGAAACTCTCAGTGCTTTCCTACACGCGTTGCGACTTCACTGGGTGGAATTCCAGAACAAGTTCTACGAAGGAGATGGTTACAAATTCATTCCATTTTCATTTGCATTAATCGATGATGAAGACGAATGATGCATCAAGTCAAATTTGGCTGCTGTGAGAGCTTATTGAATCTGGCTTGCATTATGTATGATTTTTGTTATAATCCTTTTCCTTTAGGACTAAGATGAGAACGTGATTGGTATTTATCTCGTGGGACAGTTGCTGGGAGCATGCTCTCTATTAGAGCCCCGCTCCGCTCTCTTCCCATTGTTCATCTGTTCTTGGGAGAAATAAGTGGTTCTTTAGTTGGGCAAGGTGGTTTTGTATGTGACAGGTTATGGGCTATGTAATAATTGGTACATTTGTTTTGTTCAACGTTCATCATATTTATGAAAATATAAAAATGGTAAATTGCATTTTCCAGTTATATGTTACATTTACTCAAATTCATCTTACCCCCCCATTCTTAAAAGTTGATTCGTATATTCGTGAGGTAAATTGGAGATTAAGGGGTATAATCTTAGTTTTGCCCGCCGTATACGATATGTACAACGTTAGTTCGTAGGAGGTGGGGGGTCAATTGGCAGGGGCTTCAAGTATTGAAGGCCTTGAATTTGAGTTTTTTCGCAAGGACTCCTCAAGTATGTATTAGAGGCATAGGTTGATTCGATAAGAGACTTTACCGACCACTTGACTTAAATTAGTGAATTCGTAATTATTGAATGGCAAATAAAAAAAGTACAAAATTTTGTTAATTTTTTAATTATAATTTGAATTTTAAAAGATAATAATAAAATATTAAAAATTTTAAAAATTTTCAATTCTAATTCAAACTAAAAAATGACTATTAAATGTTTAAATGTTTAAATTTTATTTAATTTTAGCCTAACGTTATGTTGTTCTCCTTATGCTCTCAGCATTTTTTTATATTTCTTCTAAAGTCTCAAACTACTTTCATACTATAGCATATTGCACTAATAAATTCTTCGTTTTTAATTCGTTCTCTTGACATTCTTAGTATGAAGGCTTCGAGGATGTATAATTTAAAAATCGAGTGGTGAGGACGTCAAGAGAATAAACCGAAAACGAAGGAAAAAGCTGAAATCAATTTAAACGACATCGTTTTATTAATCTTCGTTTTTTGAATTAATTTTAGCTGACGTTTATTAATAATTAAGATTTCTGAAATACATGACAAGCTACGTCAACAAAATTAACTAAAAAGCTAATGACGAGTTAGAATTGAAAAAAATTAAAAATTTAATCGTTTTATTGTTACTTTTTGAAAAATTCATTCTAGAATTGAAAAAAATTGAAAATTTTGACACTTTATTGACATTTTTTAAAATTCTTTTTTAAAATTCGGGTTATAATTAAAAAATTGATAATAGTTTAAACTTTTTTTTGATAATTAACCAATTAATAAATTGCATCCAAAGAATAGTAATTCCTTGACAAGAAATACGGATGGGAGTTCAGCGGAACACAAGGAAGAAGCAGCTATTCTGTACAAAATATCATTTACATAGAATACAAGACGAACCTGATTAGAACATATTGGGTAGAATATAAGATCAACCTGATTAGAACATAGTGGGCTGACCGAGTTTTTGTCAATCAGAAGTATTTTTAACAATCTGAAATGAAATTGTACTAGGCCTATTGTGTTCCCTCATTCAGACGGATCAACTGCTTCCACATTTGCAATAGCTCATGGCATATTTACGTCACAATAAGATCGACCATACTATAATGAAACAGATTCTATTTTCAGCACCATGTCCATGTGGCTGGACGTCACTGTCTTGACGTGTCCTAAAACAGGAATATAATTGCATGACTCGTGAACTAGAGTATATTGCAATATAGATAAGACAACTAAACTGTTCTGACAAACCAAGTGCACAGGATAGGACATCTTAAAGAAATTCCAATCCCCTATGGTTTGGCTGAATTTGAGAGGCAGTAACTGAGTCCTAAGACCAATACCCAGTAGGACCTACAATTATGACACAATCTGTACAAATACAAAGGCCCAAGGTGATTCGTATCACTGAGATTAAGTCGATGTTGTAGAAACAGCAGCAACGGTAGAAACCATGGAGTCCACTCCACAAATGTTCCGGCCCCTGCAGATTTTGTAGTATCCGCTCTCGCCCCAGCTCTCTCCCCATGAGTTCTTGATAATCCAATATGGCTTGTCCTTCAGTCTGATAGGAGCATAGGCACCCGACCCATATCCCACAAGCAGCACACCATGGTCAAGCCTCTTTGAGCAAATGTATGGGCAGGAAACTCCACCAATATATGTCTGCATGTACACAGCATTGATAGCCACTGCAAATTCCACAAAAGCAAATGTCATGGCCATTATAGGTTAGAAGCATGGTCTCTGTTTAGTCAGATGCTAGGTCCCGAACTCATGTACCTGCAAGAGGCCCATTTTTCACAAGATTTGCCGCAATTTGATCCTCGTCGAGGGACACAACACTGAAGTTGGCTACTCTAGCCGCCACCTTAGTCTTGTCAAATTTGCAAGTCTTACCATTAATACCAGTGTAGGGGTAGTCCTCCTCGCGCATTAGGCCACCACTTTTTAGAGTATACTCAAAGGCACTGTTCATCAGCCCTCCATTGCACCCAGAATCGCATGAATCTGCCTCTTCTGGATCACACTGCACACACACGCAACACACTAAGTTAGCCAAATAACACTAACAAATTAGAACGCACAGTAGCATCAGACACCGACCATTGAGAACTCCTTAGATTCATCCATGACGTCACTAATTTACATTACACATATAGCCATCATCGAACACATCAAGAATTGCAAATAACTCATCCACCCATCATCGAATACATCAATCTCATTTAGATCGATAACATCGAAGCATGACCCATCATCCTATTAACATCGAAGCATTACCCTAACCTGCCTCACTCATTATATGAGCTTCTACCAAATATGTTACCCGATACATTCCAACTGGTATATAGCTTATAACACCATCAAGCGCCCATTACTTCAACTATTTTTCACCAATTGTTCGCAGTGTCTCAGATAATATGAAATGAGATTTTACCATCCATCCCCTTTACAATTGGTGAAAAATAAATTGTGAATTGTTTTACAATTGTTTTTTCGCCACACAATAAATTGATTACCAATCACCAACAAGAAACTTATATATACTACACACGCAAAGCTAACAGAAAAAACAATTCAGACCTCATGATCACAATCCACAAGTTGTTGCTCGCTAAGGCTAACAAGTTCACCAGTAGCAAGAAAGTGAGCTCCTTCCAACGCTCCCGTCGTACTAAAACTCCAGCACGACCCACACGAGCCCTAAATCACCAAGAAAACACAATCCATATATTTTTTTAACAAAAAAACACAACCCATATTAATATCAAGTTATCAACACCATAGTTTTTTATTTTAAGAAATAACTTAATCGCTTGTGCAATTTCATCACGAGAAAATTTAAAAGAAAACGCAAACCTGATTTTTAACAGCAGAAACGGCTCCTTTCTCCCTCCAATCGAAATCCCCTGGCAAATCATTAGTCGGCAAAATCGGAGCTTGATTCGCGTCCTTAGGAAGCCGCAACCTCCTCAATCCTAAAAATTGCCGCTTGAACTCCCTCGGAGTCAGATCGGAGAACTGTGTGACACCGTGCGTCGCCGTGGGGTCCATCTTCTCGTGACGCGCCGCGCGTCGCAGGTTCCTCTTGAAGACATGGAACCTATAGTCGTGCTCCTTCTGTGAAGCGTACGACTTGCCGAACTTTCTCTTGAAGAGCGCGAAGTGGTGGTGCTCGGCGTCAAGGAGAGGAGATTCCTCGCCACCGTCGACGACCTGCCTGATAAGCGTATCCTCGCCGTCCGAAGAGGTCAACGGCTCCCCCGAAATTGCGGAAACGAAGAGGAAAGAGAAGATCACGAGTAGCGAGACACTTGGAGCCATTGCTGCAGTAGTTGAATGAACCTATATGCTAAGGTCAGAGTTACATATAAAGCAGTAGGATCCTATATTTTTATGACAATTCGTGTATGTATAAAACTTATATAACAACTAAACATTTCGATAAATTAACAATTAATTTTAATATTTATATTATTTTTTTCATTGATTTATTTTAATTTTCTTTCTCATTTAAAAATAACCTCTTTATTAATTAAAAATAATATTGAGTATTATAAGTTTCAGCAAGATTTTGATGGGGTGACATTGATATTATTATTGTTGATTTATTTTAATTTTCCTTATTTCAAAATTTTTATTAATTCAATAAAAATTTTATCATATTTTAATACTTATTTTTAATAAAAAAATTAACATACATAATACTTAAAATTAAGAGAGTAAATATAAAAATTTATCAAAATAATATCTAAAAAATATTGCAAATATTTAATTATTGTATATAATAAAAAGATGGAAACGACATGAGAAAATTAATCTAAATAGATGAGATTATAAAATAAATGTTCTAAAGAGGTCCATATAGATATGCGTATAAAGGCATTGGAGGTGTCTTCAAAGCTACTAGTGTTGATGGCGTTAATTACTTGAAGGATGGGAAAGGGAGAAGCCAATGGGACGATGCCACGTCGATATAGTTGAATGGACGTTTTGAATGATAGGTGGACTGGACGGGATTGGGGTTTCTTATGTAAGAGTTGGGATGGTTAGGCGGTTTTGTCGCAGAGTGGGAATGGGATGACTGTGGACGGTCGATTAGGATAGGAGGGAAGACCGAAAAGAGGGGATTACTGTGCGACACGTGTTTTTTTATTTGTATATATAAATAGAGTTGTACGGTAAGTTTGATCTTCTTTGTTTTGCATTTTAATGTTTGTAATCACACTAAAGTCTTTTTAAAGTTTGGGATTGTCTAAAAATAACTTCAATATACAAATTTTATGTAAAATATTATTAGTATATTTATGAAAATAATTATTATGATAATTATATAATAGACTTTTTTTATTCAAGATCTTCAAAATATCAATATTACTCATCATCTGTTCTAGTCAACGATTGCTGATCATTACACATGACATAAGCAATTCCCATATATCATCTCAAAAGTATAGCATATAGGAATTGTTGTTTTTCATATTATTAGATATAGAATGATTAATATAAGATTCACCACTTTAAAGTAATTAGCGATAATGTCTCATTATTGTCAGTTAATATTAGTTTGAATAATCATTGGTCAAGGTAAATGTGACATTAGAAATAATTTTCAATTGTCATTAAAAAATCAATTATTCTTATCAATAACCATACTCAAATAACTATGTATTAATTTTATACTTTATGTTTAATCGAAACATAAATTGTAAATGTTAAATCAAATTACTTTAACATTTCTAATATTTAAAAATGTTAATTAACAATGATGTTGTATCATAATCTATTGATATAAAATGTTTAATTAACAATGATGTTATATCCTAGAAAAGTAGGAAACAACCGTGTGTTACTTTGTCTATAATGGAACTTGAATTTCTAATATTTAGGGGTCACCCAAAGTGAGACATTTAGCACAATTGTGATAGTCAACCAACAATAGTTTATACTAAAGTCACCAAATTTTATTGTAAAACCAAACATATAGATATTAAATACAATTATGTAAAGATATAATTGCATAAGGAGAAGTGAATATAAAGCATATATTTACACGAGGACCTAATGACAAAACCAATTTTCTTAGATACATACATTAGGCATGTAAAGTCATTGGGATTATGTATATATTGAAATGTAATTAGTAAACATTTTTCCTTGTATATTCATTTAATGTATTATCTATAAGTTGACATTGTTTATTAAATAATAAAAATTACTTGATTATGAAATATGTTTACTTTGTGTCACATACTTTTATATGAATCAAAGAGTATGTCAGACATAGAAAATATTACTCTTCTCACACGAGCAATCAACTCTAATATTTGTGATGACTAGAGAAGAGGCAAGATTTAGGGTCCGTTTGGTTGAGCAATAGAGCTTTTATCAGTAGAGCTTTTGTCATTAAAAAGTTTTTCTGAGAAGAGCTTTTTTTAAAAGCCAGTTGACTGTTTGACTGTCAATTAAAAAAACAGCTTTTTAAAAAGAGCTTCATACAATAGACTATTTGGCGACATAAAAATAAAAAGCATTTTTATTAATTTTAACTATATTAATGTTTGGATATATTTTTAAAATTTTGAAATGAATTATTATGTATGTATGGATATCATTTTGTTCAAAAATGCCAATTCCTGGATATTACCAAGAAGGAAAGAAATATGGCTTGAGAAAAGCTAAGAATTACAAAGGAAAACCACACAAGACTCATGTGAGAGTCAACCTCCTAGCCATAAATGCAAGTGTTATATATGTGGTGAAATAGGACATTTCGCTAAAGAATGTCCTAGACATAAAGGAAATACTGCTAGAGCAACAATAATTGAAGGATTAACTCTCCCAGAAGAATGGGATGTACTATCTGTGGACATGGATGAACCAGATAGTGATTAAATCTGTTCAGTATCTGAAGGAGAAAATTTAGATCACACAACAGTATTAAATACGTTAACAACAGATCCCTCAGAAACATTATTCATAGCTACAAAAAAACAGAAACATAACTGGTTAGAAAAAATATGACTTCCTACAGAAATGGAAACATGTATACATACATGTCAATACAATCAGTATATAGCTAATACTGATTATATCAATTGTAAATTCTGTAAAGTCAAAACGACGGACAGAATGAGAATACATTGCCCTAAGGCCCTGTTTGGTTAGATGTTAATTAATGGAATGTAATGTAATAGAATGGAAGGGAATGGAATGGTTTATAATGGAATGAAATGTAATATAGTAAAAAGTTGTTTGGGAAGGATGGAAGGGTTCATAATGTAATGTAGTGAAATATTATTTGGAAGATGGATGGAATGTAATGTAATGTATAATAAATGACTTTTATACCCCTTATATTAAAATGGTTGTTGCAGGAGGTTTGTTATTTTATTATTAATTATATACAAATATTAGTATTATTTAATATCTTTTATTTTATTTTATGTGAATTATATTAAAAATAATTTATTTATATAAAAAATATACAAACAATTAAAGAATACTTTTTTTTACAAATTTTATATTTTCATTAATAAATTTTTTTATTAAATTTATAATTAATTGTATACAATTTATTATTATAAAATTT
>JANVCL010000214.1:36128376-36152413 GCA_026546855.1 Erythroxylum incrassatum | reverse complement strand
TTTGTATATATTTTATATAAATAAAAATATAAATAAATTATTTTTAAATACAAATCACATAAGATAAAGTAAAATATATTAAATAATTAATACTAATATTTTTATATAATTAATAATAAAATAATAAACCTACTGCAACTATCATTTTAATAGAAGAGAGATAAAAGTTATTTATTATACATTACATTTCATTCCATCTATCTTTCAAAAAATATTTCATTACATTACATTACATTATTAACTCTCCATCTCTGCTAAACAACTTTTCACTATATCACATTCTATTCTATTATAAACCGTTCCGTTCATTTTTATTTAATTCATTTCGTTCCATTAATTAAATCCAACCAAACAGGGCCTTAGGATTTCTCTTATTTCTCTAACCTCTAATTATTATGATTTTTGAGATAATATTAATTTAAAATAAAAATTATATAATAAAATATTTTATAAAATTCAAGATCTATTTTATAATTTAAAAAATTCTCAATATTTACTAGCAATGATATTATACAATACCAAAACAAAATTCATTACTAAGTCTCGCACGAAATTCATAAGATTGGCTCGAACTCCAATAAGATTTTTCAAACATGCGACAGTCTTTCTCAATCAAGGCCAACTTGCTGCTTGTCGTCAACTTCACGGATTCAATTTTTTTCACTTGGAAAAAATAATTAGATATTGTGTGATTAATAAATTGTTAAATTCCTTTTGTAATATTATCTTTGGTGTGATGTATAATAATATTTATAAAAAAATAATACAATTTATTTGCACTCACACTTCTATGCTACTTTTTCCTTAATTTTTTCAGATTTGATGTTAATTTAATATCTTAAAATTTAGAAAACTACCGAAAGAGCTGAGCGACCCTTGTGACACATGATTCTCATTATTATCACCTGTTCTAAGTTCTAACTAATTATTTGATATAGCAATTATAAAAAAGAGAGAAGAAACTTTTAAGTTATTGTCTGATTATTATGATATGTCCAACAAATTATTGTTTTAATAAATGATTTTGGTCACCGACCGCATGGACTAAGATTGCAGACCGTAAGAGAGTGACGTAAACTCCAACACAAAGCCCTGTTGAAACAAAGGGATTTCATTTCCATTCCATCAGCTTACAACAAGTCTTTGAATACCTCACCTCACCCACCAACCCCCCAAAGCCTAACACTTTCACACTCGTTCCTTCACGTGACCTCTTTGTTCCACTAGTTTTGTCTTCATTCGCCTATCTTCACGTGACCTCTTCCTCCCAACCCTCGAGACGAGACCTACCTTTTCCCCTTTTCCCTCTGCTACGCCTATAACCTAGGCGCAATCAGAACCCCACCTCAATTACTCCTCCAAAACCGAGACTCCAAGTTGATCAAAACCCACTTTTGTTTTCATGTTCTCTTTTTAGTTCATCTCAATTTCATCCTCATTCATTCATGCCTCCACGGCCGTTAACCACCGTCTCCTTCACACTCAGTTCTCTGCTTTGTGTTCTTATAGTGTGTGCTCAGACAACTACTTCTAAGCTTGAAAATTTATCCAGATCTTATTGTTCTCCATTCACATCCTCGCCTCCTTTTCCTTTCTCCTTCTCTTCTGGTTGTGGTCACCCTTCTTTTCAGCTAAAATGCGACTCCTCTCACTCCCTTATCTCCATTAACAATGTTTCCTTTTCTCTCCTCCAATTCGAGCCCAACTCGTCCTCTCTCCGTCTGTCGCCTCATGTTTCAAGTCCTCGCTCTAATAACTGCTCTCCTCTCTCCATCCCTGTTCGCTCCATTAATCTCTCGGGCTCGCCATTTCGTGTCTCTGATTCATATTGCTCTCGCCTCTATGTTCTTCGCTCTTGTTCACCTCCAAATCTCCCTAACTGCAGCCATTGTCCATGGGAATGTAAGCTTGTCAAAAACCCCCTTCAGCTTCTTGATGGTTGTGGATCTACTCGACGACCATTGTCTCAACAAGGTTGTCAGGCCGACATTTTGGAGTACCTTGACAATTTCTTGAAACTAGGCTTCCAAGTCGAGTACGATGAGTCCCAAGATTCGTACTTTACCAATTGCAGAGAATGCAAGTCCAAGAAGGGCGTTTGCGGCTTCAATTCTTCAGACCCAGAGAAAAGATTCATCTGTTTCTTGTCCAAAGCAAGCCTCTCACCTCTATGGATTCACGATGATGGCTCAAGTCGAATAGCCATATTATGTTCAATCTTCACAATAACTTGTTTGTTACTAGTCCTCTTAGTTGTTGCAGCTTTATTCAGGTCAAGGCGCTTGAGACAGTTGGCCTCAGAAGAAGACCCAACAACCCTATTCCTTCATCGACATCGTTCTGCTAGTTTACTCCCACCTGTGTTCACCTATGAAGAGCTCCAAATCTCCACAAACTTCTTCGATCCCAAGCGTAAAATCGGCGACGGCGGCTTTGGGTCTGTCTACTTAGGCCAGCTCTCCGACCACCGAATAGTTGCCGTCAAATACCTCCACAAACACCACCACCAAGCAACCGCCGGCAAAGCATTTTCAACCAAGTCGTTTTGCAACGAAATTTTAATTCTTTCCTCTATAAATCATCCAAATCTCGTTAAACTTCATGGTTATTGTAGCGATCCAAGAGGGTTAGTGTTAGTTTACGACTATGTCCCCAATGGTACGCTCTTTGATCACCTTCATGGTCCAAAAAACTTGCACATTAAAGGGTCGTTAACATGGCAAGTGAGGCTTGACATCGCGTTGCAAACGGCTTTAGCTATAGAGTACTTGCATTTCTCTGCTAAGCCGGCGATTGTGCACAGAGACATAACGTCGTCTAACATTTTTATAGAGAAGGACATGAGGGTTAAAGTAGGTGATTTTGGGCTATCTAGGCTCTTGGTTTTGCCTGAAATGACTTCAACTTCTTCTGGGTATGTGTGCACCGGTCCGCAAGGGACACCCGGCTACTTGGATCCGGATTATCACCGGTCATTTCGCTTAACGGAGAAGAGTGACGTGTACAGTTTTGGGGTCGTGTTGCTGGAGTTGGTGTCGGGGCTTAAAGCAGTGGATCAGAGCAGAGAAAAGAGAGAAATGGCTTTGGCTGATTTGGTAGTGTCTAAGATCCAAATGGGACAACTCTGTCAAGTCGTGGACTCGGCTTTAGTTGTTGACGGCGAGGCGTTTGACGGTGTAAATGCGGTGGCGGAGCTGGCGTTCAGGTGCGTGGCGGCAGACAAGGATGATCGGCCGGACTCGAGAGAGGTTGTGGAGGAGCTAAAAAGAATCCGGGTCCACATGCGTGGAATTCGCGGGTTGAATAATTCGAACGGAGTTGCTGACGTCGGGTTATAGCTACTTCACTGGTGTGTCTGAGTTTGGATGGGACATGTTCATGTTGACGAACATGTGTGGGTACACACGCACCACGCTCCTGGAGACCCACCAGATTTTCAGATGTTTATTTGGATGCACATGTCGATATAACTTATAAGCTTCTTCTTCTTCTTGCAAAAGCTTTCGTGAAAAATGAAAGAGTTCTTATTAAATGTAGGTTTGAATGGATTTGTGTTGTTGTAATGTTTTGACAGCCAAGACATTCGTTTGTAACAACTGCAAGTAATGGCTAATGAGAACACTCGCTCTTATCGACAAAGAGCGAGCTTGCTTTTGCCAACCTAATGATTCATATTATTGATGGGCCTCGTTATTTTTATTAAAAGAATGAATTGATTGTCATATCAATATCCAAGGGATGAGGCCACTCAAGTCAACCAGATCAGCACTCATTGATTTCATAGTGCTTTAGTGAGAAAAAAAGTTGATTGCTCCTTTTCTTTTTCTGTAGCAACTGGAGTATACGACTCCGAATCTGCTTCAGGCTGCTAAATAAAGTATAAAACACAGCTATTTGGCATTCAACTCGTAAAAGGAGTTGGGTCAATGTTATAATTAGCCCCTCAAGTCCTGTGTGATCCTGATACAGCTAAAACAAGTGAGACTAGAATGCAAACCAAGAAGAACTAATTCTAGTCCACTCCGCATGGCTTCTTACTTCTTATGCTTCCTACAAAATGAGAATGTAATTGGATTGTTCCCGATGGAGAAACAAATACCTGGATTTAGAGAATGTGTAATCTTAAAAGACTTGCTTGAGTTGCAGCACTAAGTAAAAATGCCTGAAATTAATGTTGGGGAACCAGATCCTCAACTTCAAAGTTCAAAGACATCATGTTGTGGTGCTGCTGCTGCATGTAAAGACCAAGACCCAGCAATCTGACCAGAATTGAATAATTTTTAGACGAAATCATTAGTCAGTTGGACTGTTGAAAATCTCAAATTATTATCTTTGAAATTAGCAATTAGGAAGGTCAGTTCAAATACCCCTCTGTTCACTAATTTCACTCCTTACTCATACAGAAGCTTTAAATTGGTGGAGAATAAAGCATTAATTAGTTGGGCAATATCTCACAGGAATTTCCAATAAAATAGGTTAGGTGTAAAAATTGAATATCTGAAATTTTAATTTTATCTTATACCCCATTTCATTTACTTATACGATACAACCTAACAATCATATCTAGAAGGTATCTTCACAAATTCTTCCTTAAGGAAGGAAGTGAAACAGTTAAAGCCCTTTCCATGAAGGTAATTGTAGAATTTGAATCCTAATCTTTTTTCTCTTTAATTTACTAGTACATCATTTACTCTTCTTGGTTAAAATTTGAGAACACTCTTGGCTGAGTTGAGGCTTTAGGATGTTGGTTTCTAACAATCCCAGAATAGGCCCATTTCACCAGAAATATAAAAAAAGACATGTTCAAAGTTATTTGCTTCTTAAGTAGATCTGGTTTTCAAGTTGAGGAGTTCTGGTTTTCATATCTGAGATCAAGCACTTTGGGGGTTGCTTATGCTTCCCGAAATCTGAGATCAAGCACTTTGGGGGTTGCTTATGCTTCCCGAAATATGTTACTTAAATAATGCAACTTGAACTGGGAAAAGCGAAGTTTAGAAAACATCAGCGACATTAAGTGGAAACGAAAATGCTAACAGCTCATCTCGCAATACCATTTTATTTCTGACATCAAACGTTAAACAGCCACAACTTTAGCCACATGCTAGATCAGGCGAAAAGAAGAAGGTAGGGGACTGTGATTAGTACATCAAAGAAATTAGGAGGACCCTCTAAGCTTGGCCCTAACGATCTTTGCAAACTTTGCAAGTTTATCAGTCTCAGGCAACACATCTTTAACAGCTGGACTGGAACAGAAGCTCTCAGACCATTTCACTAGACATTGGGTATTGACCTTGTCGAGCAGTTTCACTCCATCCAACTTCTCTGTCACTCTCAGCCACCCCAAGAAAGATCCAAATGCAATATCAAGAAAACCAATTTTATCTCCTCCAAAGAAAGCCTTCCCTTTGCTGCTCTTCACATAAACTTCCTCCATATGAGTAAGTCCTTGTCCAAGTTGCTCCAACAATGCTTTTCTTTCCTCATCCCCTTAGCAGTTGGAAGACCTTTCATTACAGGAAACCACTGCACATGTCACAAGATCACATATTTCTTGTAACTTGAAAAGAATGGGGATTTTGATGTGAAAAAATGACGTTAAGTTGAACGAAAAAGTAACCTTATCGTCGATGTAGGCTGCCCAGAATCGAGCAACAACATGATCATAAGGATCGGTGGGGAGGATTGAGGGACTGGAGGACCAAACCTCATCAATGTACTATACTATGATGAGAGAGGCAACAACGAGCAGAAGGAACAAAAAGTCGGCCAGAGAAACAGAAAAGACAGTATTTTGGAGATGTTTCTTTACGTAAGTGACGGGAAAGTGGGAAAAAAGAGCTTTTCGAAAAAGCTAATATTTGGGCTTTTTTGAAAAGCTCCAAATTTTAGCTTTTAAAAAAGCTATATTTGAGCTTTTAAAAAAGCTGTTTCTACTTTAAAAGTGCTTTTGAAAATTACAGCCAAAAACCTACTTTTTCTTTAAAATAGCTTTTGTGGTAAACAAAAGTGCTTTTAGATCCTCCAAAAGCTGAACCAAACAGGGGCTTAAGCTTATTATCAAGGTGATAACTAAGAGCTAAAGTAAGAAACTTAAACTGTGAATGTCGACTTAAATGATAAGTCAAAAGAAAATTAATATGGAGTGATCATATGATAATGTATTTGTCTTAAGTTACCAAATGAGATTCAGAAATATAAAGTTAATAGTAGATAAGTGAACTCAGGTTATATATTAAGTATGTACGATCCAACGTTTGTATGATATTATATTTATAAAATACATATGATCCAAATTAGTAGGAGTTAATATCGTAGCACGTGACTCTTACAATATGTCTAGAAATGACCATAAAGGGGATTAGTGTAATTCTTAAGAATTAAATTTAATGCTTGCTAGCTTAAAATGTCACTAAAAAATCATGTTTGGTACAAAATCTTATAAAACAATTATAGGAAAGTAAATTAAATTAAATTCAAGAGAACTTAGAATAGAGGAAGGTCATTCTAATTAGTAAATCACATAAAAAATTTTGTATTCAAAAGTGGCCACTGACTCTTAGTAAGACAATTGAGTACATTTATGACACAATAAAATATATGAGATCAAAGGAGATTAAAATGCAAGATATGACCTAGGGTATACAAAACAAAATCTATTCAATGATTGATTTATTAATCTGGACATCATATATTCCAAACATATATAGAACTATGAGCTAGCGTGGTATGCTAGTTGCATAGGTTATAGGATAAGTATGGGAAATCACATAATATTGATCATCTAAACCCATCAAGTGTATAAGTGAGAGATGATAACTATTAGACACATGTGATGATTTAGAGATCAACATTTAATATTAATTGCTAAAGAGCAGTTAAAGATTTAAACATAATATAAAATTATCATTTAAACTTTCTAAAGATAAGACTACAATTAGTGTGTGAAGATAAAGTAATAAAACATTCAAATAAAATTCTTGTGTTCTCTGCGAAGAAAACAAAAGGATAACAAAAGATCCTTTAATTTGTAGAAATTAGAAACTCATCCAAGTAAGTGATAAGTTTTATATATGCATATTTCATCCTATGAATCCTTTTCTTAAATTTTTTTGTCTTACATAATCTCTAAACTTTCACGTGTAAGGATTGTTATTTTATTATATTACTATATAAAAGTAGTAGAGTGACTAATAAATGATTTACCACTTTAAACTAATTAGAGATAATGACTCATTATTCTTAATTAGTATTAACTTAAAAAATCCTTAGTTAAGATAAAATGACAATTTAAAAATAATTTTTAAATTTTATTAAAAGAATAAAATATTAATGTTAGAGAAAAATATGATTGGAATCAAATAAAATATATATTAATTTTATACTTTATGTTTAGTCAAAATATGGATTGGAAAGGTTAATTCAAAATCACTTTGATATTTCTAATATTTGAGTGGTTATGATGTTTTTTTACACTTTAATCTTAATATATTTATATAAACTATTTAAATCATATTATAATTAAGAATAAGCTCTTTAAGAGATAACACTCTTGACATACTTTTTGATATATACTTGTATATTTTTCTTAACTTATTCAAGTAAAAAATTTTAAAGATCAAATATTACAATGATTTGTCATAATTCATTTTAATATTTAATTTCAGAAAGAAGTCTCATAAATGAAAACCAAATTTTATTATATTTATAAATTAATCATATTTTATAAATTAAGATTATCTTATTTCTTTTAAAAAATATAAAAATATTTCCCACAAAGATCACTGAAGTGACAAAATGGGAAGGTAATAAACATGGAAAATCGAAGAAGAGATGGCAAAAAGATGTTAGAAATATATGGACTAATATAACTACAACATCAATTCCATATTCACAACCATTAATTGAATTGCCTAATGTATGATTAACAACCATAATAGGATGGTTAATTATTTACTAATTGCATTTAAGGCATATGGTAGTACTATAATAACTATAAGTTAGCCCATTAAACTATAGTTCATCACAATTTTGAAATGTTACAATTAGTCTCATTCTACCCTTTAGGGCAAAATATGTTATAAATATGACATATGGGTAAGAATGTGTTTTTCGGTGGATGTGTGTGGTGATATTTGGAAGGGGCTTTCTACCATAGGCTCTCTCTTACACATGTTTGTTGAGTTTTGATAGGTTTGTGGTCTCTTGAATGGAGAAAATGAATCAAGATGCTGTGCCTAACATTGGAGGTATGTTCATTTACTGTCTAGTTATTGCTTTAAATAGAATGTGGATCTTGATATTGTGGTTATTGCTCACAGCATTTATGAATAACAATTGGTATCAGAGATTCATGGTTATTTGATTGTAGGGCCTATATTTGGGTATAAACTTGTTTTTTCCTAAACCTGTTTTTAGCATGAATAATTTTGAAATGATGCATTGAAGGTGTAGAAATTGTTTTTGATTATTGTTATTGGCTTTTAACTTTGTTTTGGGCAACTGAGTCTCCTTTTTTGGGTGAGATTTTTTGAAGTTTTTGGCGGGTTCGTTAATGGCCGAAATGGATTAAAAGCTTTCGAGTTTTGGAGTATTTTTGGTTGAAACGGGTATTGGAAATCTATAGAGTATGAAAAATGGAAGAAAACTCCTCAAGCCTCGTCAGAAATGGATGGACAGAGGCTGAGTTTCAGGCAGGTCAGACCGCGAGTCGACCCTCGCGTGACTCGAATCGACCCTCACGATCGAATATAATAATAATAACAACAACAACACCAACAATAATAATAACAAATTTAAAAATAATAACAAATAAAATTTTTATACAGTGGCGCATGGGGGCGCATGAAATTTTTTCCGACCAATTTTTCATCATTTTGTTCCATTTTTTAGTTATATCTTTTCATATGTTTATGTATAAGATTAATCAGTGATTTTTTTATCTTATAATTCCAATTGTTTTTAATCTTATTGTGGCATAAACATGAATATTTTTTTACAATAGTAAATGGTTATTTTTACCTGTCATAAAATTGAGCATGTGAAACTATTTGTGATGGGGAACTTCTAAATATTAATATGTGTTTAAATTTTTTGTTTTTCCTCTAAAATAACATTGATATTCATACAAGTAATTAATTGTCTTGTTGATAATTACTACTTAGTAGGATGCTTAACATGGTGAAGAAATTTTATGGAAATATTATAAACCACACAATCTTTCTATCCCTTTGATAGTACATTGATGATTTGGTTGTAATATTTAATATATTGTTCTTACCTGTGATTGAGTGCTATATTTGTTTAAGGAACTTTAGTATGAATGATATAATTAATTTTGAGAAAAAGAGCACAAATTGCATGATTCTATTTTAACATGCATGTCATGGTTATTAGTCTTGCTTTTCAGTCAGCTTTAAGCAATCCTAGAGTCTCTGCTATCTTAATGGAATGAACCACAAGCAGTGGGTTGAATCTCTTACCATGAATTTGACTATCATGCAAACGGATTTGGCCTTAAGAATTGATGCAGCACCTAAACCCGCTTATGATGCTACAGAGAAGGATAAGAAATCCTATGAGGAGTAGGAATACTTTAACCGATGTTGCTTGATGATTATGAGGTATCACACGGATGAATCCATTTGTGATAGTATTCTCAAGGTTGATAGTGCAAAGGATTTTCTTGTTGCCACTAAAAAGTACAAGAAATTCTCAAAGAATGAGTATTTAAACATGCTTCATCACACCATTTAAGATGGTGTAAGTGACATTAGGGCTCACATCGATAAGCTCATAGGTTGTTACCATAAGCTTAAGGCTATCGATATGGACCTTGGTAAAGATTACATGGTATGGTTTGTGATGGGGACTCTTCCTTCTAAATTTGATTCGATCAGATTAAGTTATAATGCTCAGAAAGAGCAATGGACTGTTGAAGAGATGATTACTATTCTTGCCAAGGAAGAGGTTGACATGAAAAAAGGAAGGGTAAGAAGCACCTCCATGATGACAAACCACAACAATTCTCAAAAGAGAAAGTTCACTTCTAACAGCTCAAGTGACCAAAAGCCTTTCAAGAAGAAAGCTGTTAATCCTAAAGGAAATGGACAGGTGAGCTCATCTACTATTAGTCAAAAGAATAAAATTTTTAAAGGAAAGTGCAACTTTTGTCATAACTTTGGGCACAAGAAAGCTAATTGTCGAAAGTTGAAAGCTCACATTAAGAAGAAAGGTAATTCTCTTGTGATGGTTAGGGATGTCAATGGGCCGACCTAGCCATTCTTTACTTTTTGTAAAAAATTACAAACAACGTGATTTTTTCTATTTCAATCTAATCACGGGCTTCGTGCTCAGCCAATGGCAAGGTCGGGCCGAACTGTTTTAGCCCGTGGCTGAACTATGACCAGGTCAACCCTGGCCAAAATTGGGTCGAGTCGGGCCAAAATTACCAAGCCTAGTGATGGTTTGTTTAGAGTCCAATATTATTGATGTGCCCTCAAATATTTGGTAGTTAGATACTAGAGCAATAATTCATGTAATAAATTCCTTGCAGAAATTGACAAGTTGAAGAAGGCCGACTAGTTTTGAGCAAGATGTGTTCATGGGAGACGATATCAAAGTCCAAGTTGAATTTTTTGGGATAGTTAGACTACAGTTGAATACATGACATCTTTTGGAGTTGCATGATGTCGCTTATTTACCCTCTATTAGGAGGAATCTGATTTATGTATCTATTTTAGATAGACCAGGTCATAGTCTTCCTTTTGGAATTGGAAAATTGACTTTGTATCGTGACTCTCTTTTAGTAGGAAATGGAATTTTATGTGAAAATTTATACAAACTTGAGTTGAATGATGTTGTTACTATTGCTTCTTCCTTTTTCTCTTAATACTATTGTTGGTTCCAAACGTATGAAGTTGGATTTGAGATCTTCTATATTATGACACAAACATTAAGGCCATATTTCTAGAGATAGAATGGAGAGGTTGGTAAAAGATGGTGTACTTTAGGATCTTGATTTTTTAAATTTCACTGCCTGTGTTGATTGTATTAAAGGAAAGTTGACCGTCAAGGTTAGAAAAAGTAAAACAGACAGGTGCTTAGAATTGTTAAAGTTAATTCATACTGATATATGTGGACCATTTATTTCACTTGCTATGGGTGGTTATAAATACTTTATCACTTTTATTGATAATTTTTTTCCGTACAATCATGTGGAGCTCATTCGTGAAAATCTGAGTCTTTAGATGTGTTTAAGATTTTTAAGACAAATGTTGAGCTTTAAAAGGGAAAGAATATTAAGGTAGTTAATTCTGACAAAGGTGAAGAGTATTATAGGCGTTATGATGAGAGTGGAAGGAATCTAGGGCGTTTTGCTAGATACTTGCAAGAATGTGGTATTGAAGCAAAATATACAATGCCAGGAACTCCTCAGTAGAACGAAATCGTTGAAAGAAGAAACCACACACGTCTTGACATGTTGTGATGTATGTTGATTCATTATATTTTACCATAATTTTTGTGGGGTAAGGCGTTGAAGACAACCACTTATATCATGAATCAAGTACCTAGCAAGTCAATCCCAAAGACTCCATATTAGTTATGGTTAAGTAAGAAACCAAGCTTTCGCTATTTTTCGTGTTTGGGGATGCAAAGTAGAATTAAGGCCCTATAATCTACAATCTAAGAAGCTTGACCTGAAAACTATTAGTGGCCATCTTACACGATCAAAGTCATAGAATCAAGATTCTATTGCCCATCTTACACGATCAGTCATAGAATTAGATAGAGTTGTCTATTTTAAGGAAGAATTTGGTTCAAGTCAAAGGTCAACAGAAATTGTATTAAGGGAAGAACGTATTCTAATCCCTATACCTGTCACTTCCACTTCTACTAATGATCCTATGATAGAACAGAATCCAGTAGAATCTCATGATGAACCTCAAAATCAAACACAAGATGAAGTCATTGATACTAGGGATGATGAAGTTGTTGTGAGGGGATCACAAAAAACACGCAGATCTGCCATTCGTGATGACCATATTATCTATTTGCAGGAACAAAAGTGATACGAAAACCCCAAGAAACAAGATTCTTGAAACCCCCTAATTTTATTGAATCAAAACCCTAATCTTTCTATTATAAGAACATACTAGATCAAAACCCAATTCATAAGTTTGAGACCTAATCCTAAAGAAATCAGAAATCAATTTCTATTGTAAGTACTTACTTATTGATGCAAATCAATTTCTTGAAGTAACCATGAAGACATTCATGCCTCACTTGAAGAATTCAACTCTAAAATTTTATTAATCACCCAAATCTAGGTTGCAAGGATATAATAAGGTATAAATAACCTTTACTAAGTCCTAACCTTAATTAGGTCTGGGTTTGTAAGCCCATTTAATGAAAACTAGGCTAATCCTATCAAATCTAGGAGTATCTAGCCCATTGAACATAATCTGATCCAAGTCCTTTTAGGAATGAGCTAAACACATTAAAACAAATAAGTTTCAAAATAGCTCAAACAAACAAAGCACATGCTACTAACTAAATCAGCATCCCATAAACAAGTCTTTGAGCCTAAAATAAGAGATAATAAATAATAAACCAAAAATGCACCCCAAACAAGACTTAGAGTTTGTTTCCCAAAATGGCTAAGTACTAGCCTCTTCCAGCGCCTCCTCTAACAAAGTCACAAGCTTGGGCGTGCCTTGGTATTCCTCCATAGATGTTTCAGCCTCCTCATGTACTTGCCTTGTGATTTGGGCTTGAAAAAAAGTTTGCATTGCTTGTTTAAGCCTTGAACCTTGTTGCGTTGTAATTGGACCACTTGGCATATGTAGCTTGTCAGGTTGAAGTGTAAGGCATGGAACTCTATTGCAAAGGCTGGTTGTTTCAAAAACTTTGATGTGGGAGTTACTACTGAACCAATCAGTTATCAAAAAGCCATGAATAGTCATCAATCTGTGTTATGGATGAATGTAATAGAAAATGAGTTGAGTTTCATGTCACAAAATGTAGTTTGGGAGTTGGTTGAACTACCTAAAGGATGCAAACCCATTGGTTACAAGTGGGTTTACAAAATCAAATATGAATCAAGTGGACAAGTAGAAAGGTATAAGGTTAGACTTGTGGTTAAAGGTTATGGTCAGAGAGAAGGGATTGATTTCAAAGAAGCACTCACCAGTTTCTATCAAAGATTCACTGCAAACCATCATGGCTATAGTTGCTCATTTAGATTTAGAACTTAATCAAATAGATGTGAGGGCCACCTTCTTGAAAGGAGATCTGTATGAAGATGTTTATATTACTCAACTAGTTGGTTTCGAGATGACTGGTAAAGAACACATAATTTTGCAAGCTCAAAAAGTGTATCTATAGGTTAAAACAAGCATCAAGGTAGTGGTATCTCAAGTTTTCATTGCAAATGGCTTTAAGGAGAATGTAGTTGATCAATGTATATAGATGAAGTTCAGTAGGAGTAGTTTCATTTTTTTGATACTGTATGTTGATGACATTCTACTTACTTCTAATGATACTGATATATTATTTGAGACAAAAACAACTATTATTTAGCCATTTGGATATGAAGGATCTTAGTGAGGCCTTTTATTTATAATTCAAATTTTTCGAGATAAAGCTAATAAGATTCTTCATTTCTCTCAAAAGACTTACATTGATCGGATTTTAAAAAGATTCAATATGCATTCTTGTTTTCTTAAAAAGGCACTAATAGTGAAGGCTGACAAATTCTCAAAGACACAATATCCACAAAATGATAGAGAGATAAAATAAAAGTCGTTCCTTATGCGCCACTTATAGGCAGTCTGATGTATGCTTAAGTATGTACACGCCCTGATATTGCTTTTATTGTAGGAGTGTTGGGAAGATACTGAAGTGATCCTAAACCTAGCCATTGAAAAGCAGCTAAGAAAGTCGTGAGGTATCTTTAGGGTAGCAAAGATCATATGTTGACTTATTGGCGAACTGAAACTTTTGATATAATTGGGTTCAGTGACGCCGATTAGACAGAATGCGTGGATGATAAAAAGTCCACTTCATGTTACATTTATATGATGACTGGAGGAGCTGTATCACGAAAAAAGTGTGAAACAGACACTCATAACGTCCTCTACAATGAAGGTAGAGTATATGACGTGTTATGAGACAGCTTGTCAAGTAATATAATTACAAAATTTCATTTCAGCATAAGGTATTGTAGACTCTATTTCGAGTTTGCTACAATTGTATTGTGATAAGTTAGCACCTGTAGCTTTCTCTAAGAACACTAGAAGTAATTTTCACTCAAAGCATATTGATATAAAGTACTATTTTGTTGGAGAGAAAGTTGTTGAATCCCTTATTATTGATGAGTATACACCTACAACTAGCATGTTATTAGATCCACTTACAAAAGACTTATTTATATGTGTGTTTGCAGAACATGTCTCTCGCATGGGATTGTTAGGAGCTTAGCTTGATAAAATTAGTAGGAGTTTACTATTTTGTATTAAACATATTAGTACTTTATATAGGTTGCTTATGACTTGTATATATAAAACATGCATAATGATATTTGCAGTTACTTTTTATTAACATTGACGTATATATGTTGATGTATATATATATATGGTTTGACAAAATGACAACGACAAAAGGAGACAAATGTATAGTATCTATTTTTGTATTACATGCATGTTGTTTTAATGGTTATTGTTGGATTTGAATACTCCAGGGCCTATATATAATTTATTTGATTGCCTTTGGATGATGGAGATTGGTATGGTGGTTTGATTATATTGTCCAAGTGGGAGAATGCTAGAAGTATATAGACTAATATAATCACAACATTAATTCCATATTCACAACCACTAATTGAGTTGCCTAATGTATGTTTAATAACCATAATGGGATGGTTAATAATTTACTAATTGTATTTGAGACACATAATAGTATCCTAATAACTATAGGTTAACCCATTAAACCATAGTTCATCAGAATTTTGAAATGATACAATTAGCCTCATTATACCTCTTAGGATAGAACATGTTATAAATATAACATATAGGTGAGAATGTGTTTTCCGGTGGATGTGTGTGGTGATAGTTGGAAAGGGTTTTCTACCATAAGCTCTCTCTTGCACGTGCTTATTGAGTATATATTGATAGGTTTATGGTTTCTTGAATGGAGAAAATGAATCAAAATGCTATACCCAACCTTGGAGACATGTTCATTTATTGTCTAGTTATTGCTCTAAATAGAATGTGGATCTTGGTATTGTGGTTATTGCTCACTGCATTTATGAATAACAAAAGAAGGCTAAAAGCCCCAATTGGGGCTTAACCTTTTTGAGTTTGATCAGTTTGAGACTTAAACTTGAAATAGGGCTTAACCTTTTTGAATTTGATTAGTCTGGGGCTTGAAACTTGTAACTTGCTCATTAAAGGTCTAAAATTTTACAAGTTTGCTTAATTTAAGGCCTTTTTGGACGAAAATTAGGGCGTGTTGTATACGTGTCGTTACATGCAGGTTAGTTAGTCTAATTTCTTCTACTGTCCTAAACTAGCCTTGTTCTAATTTCTTCTAGTCAATTTATTCTTTACCTTTCAAAAAAGGGGAAAAAACACTCTTTAGGCCAACAAATTTTAACTCTAACAGTAAAAAAAGTTAAAACAAAAGTTTAATATATAAAAATAAGAGAGCACTTTATATTATATTAAGGGCAATTATTTAGTTGATTTTGTTTTTAAAAATCAAAACAATTATCTAACACCATTCAAATGTATAAGATTCTAATATTAAATAAAAACAAATTAAGGTTTGATATTTTTTTTAAAAAGGATGGATTTAGCATCATTACCAAAAAGATTTAAGTAAATAAGAATTTCATGCTTAAAATTTTTTATTGTCATTAAAGTAAGAAAGTTTAATAATAGAAGAAAAAGAAAGAAATTAAATAAATTGTTTGAGAGGTGATATGCTCTTGAAAAACAATACCCATTACACTTATGCAAAATAACTTATTTTAGAAAAGTAAAATATAATATAAATTAATAATACCAAAAAAAGAATAAAAAACTTAAGAATATTAGTTTGGTTTGGTTTGAGTTAGATTAAAACCAAAAGCTGAACTAAATCTTTGATTTTTTAATTTAAAAAACCAAATATTTTTTTATTCTACAAAAGCTATCAATTTCATTTCTTCTAATTATATGTCGGGTGAACAGGATAGGTGATTTTTTCTCACCTCTAGACCTGATTATTGCACCACCAAGAGAATCTTCCAAGCACTTGAAATAAATATGTAAGCATTTATTTGACACCATATTAGATATATAAGGAAGTATAGAAAAATGTAAATACCTTCAACTCTTCTCATTTTCAACCATAATATGAGTCCAGAAAACACAATTTCAAAGATGAAAATGTATACATAAATGTAAACAACCTTTCATGATATTTATATATATAAAAGTAACAACTCATCATACTCAAAATGTAAATATGCTAAAAGTGGAAAGAAGATGAATAACATGCCATGCCTAATTAAAAAATAAGAATCCAACACAAAAAATTCCAACAAACAAAGTACTATTTATCAGAATAATGTTGTAGTCTAATGCTAACTAAAATGCAAAACTCATTACACCAAGTAGTAATAGCATCAAATTCTAAAAAGTAATAAATATTGTAAAGGAGAAAAAGAAGGAAAAGAGCTAAAGGTAGATGAAATAGAAACATAGATAAACAAAATTACAGATGCTCACCATAACTAATGACAATCCCAATAGCAGCATTGTTGTAGCAAATATATTCACGTACACCTACATGTGAATGCAAATTCAATAAGTTGCCAATAGTTTTACACTACTACTCATCTCAATGTTGTTCATCTCAAAATGCTAATTATGGTGAGTGATCGCTTCCAAAATCTCCATTCTTAGGTCATGCATATAAACCTTTTAGGTTACGCAAGGTACCAGCTGCTAGATTTTCATCATTTATATGAAGAGATTTCATCTCTCTCTTTTTTTTCATCTAAATGGCTTTGCAAATGAGGGTGCACTACCCCGTAACCTAGCACTTTCAGGGTTTTACTCCAATTGACCTACCTAGAGGAATCAAACTCTATTGATAAGGAAGGGGCACTCCCCTCCTTATCGACTAGTCTGTTTGTTTTTCCTTTCATCCATCCATCCATTTTAAACCACAATCCTAGCAGTAGATTTAGGACTTCTTTTCTCTTCTATTTGTTAGTCCTTGTGTCAGTTATAACGTTTGTTGTCTATGTAGATCATGTTTTCTCTTAACATAGAGGAGTTATCTCCTTAAAATGTGTACATAATGGAATGTTTTAAGAGCAATGAAGTCGGGAGGGGAGAAGTTATTCATCAAGAATTTGGTTTTTCGAGATTGTAGGTTTCTCTTTGACGAGCAGTTAGCTAGTCTTTTTTAAACTTAGGTAGCAAAGAAAGAAAGCCAAGCAAACAAAAATCCATTCTTAATCCCACCATAGATAATGGGATGTAGTCAGAGACGGAGCTACATAGAGACTTGGGGGGTCATTGGGCCCTCCAAGTTTTTTTAAAAAAATTATTTTTAATATATATATATAAAGATAGAGTTATTTAAGGGTCAGCGGTGTACTGAGCCCCTCAAAATTTTAAAAAATTAATTCTTAAACCCCCTATCTTAAATTATTGGCTCCGTCACTGGATGTAGTAATGTAGCATATAACCTTTATAGGAATTTATATACACCAAAAAGCATGTTGAACTATTGCACTATCTAGACTAACTTTACATGAATCTTGGTTGTAGATTCTTCTAGCCATATTTTCATTTTTTAGATCATGACCAAGAAACTAAATAAATAACAGAAGTTTTCTGCGCTTCTTTTTTCACTAAAGAAACTTATTGGCACAAAAATATGAAAAATGATGATCAACAATAGCTCTTTTCTGAGCAAGTAACATAGAGAAAGGATGAATTACTTGCATTATAAATGATCAAAAGATTTGTTTTAATTGAAGCTTTAACTAAATATAAGTATAGAGAAGAAATCTTGTGTTTAGAGAAGTTATCCTTTATCCATGCAAGAAATTAGACTAACCTGCACGTAACGGCATGTATAAAACAAATCATAATTTTCATTCAAAAAGTCTGATATTAAGTAGACTCATGAAATTTTAAACCTTTTATAAGCAAGTTACAAGATTAAGTTCCAAACTGACCAAATTCAAAAAAGTTAAGCCTCAATTTGAGCTTTTAGCCAACAAAAGAAAGTCCCCAAAGTTTGGCTTCTATCCTAAGACATGTAATATATCTGGACAATGGGGAGAATCTAATCCAGTGCTTTGGTTCTATCTCATTTTACAGTTCACATACCGTCCTTTTCGTGGTTTCTTCTTTTATTTTAGCCATAACTTCTCGTAGAACGAAGAGTATTGCACGTGCAGTAAGGCCATACACAAGTAAAAGGAAGGTCACAGGAGGGAGTCCACGCAATTGGCATAGCAAAGTGATTAGAATAGCTTTAATATATTATCTGCAATGTGGTTATGAAATTAATTCCTGTTAAGGATTTCTAACTTGACTTGTCAAATGGTTTGCCTAAGGCATGTAATCTACTCTCCAGTATTCATTAAAGATTGTAAATTTTCCTACTATGAAATAAAATGTGGGTAGGAGTCAACCTTGTGGATGACTAATTCATCAGTTAGAATAAAAACAGAAATTTGGAAGATTGATCCAGGCAGGCGGGAGACTAGGTGTTGACGTCTATGTATCACAGCTCTCTTAGAAGTTTCTACCTTTGCAGAATAGGTCGTAACGCACTTAGAGTGTCGACAGGTTCAACGTAGGACAGCAACACTTTGGTTGTAACGTGATTACTGATTTAACTTTCAAAATTATCTCAGTTTCTCAACTTTAGGCTTAATATTCACTGATAAGAAATTGCTCTGCAGAAGAAAATAAAATGCTTGTTATGCTCACACTCAGCAAGATTTTAGATTACCAACTTGACGTGACTTTATTAGAAAAATAGAAGCTAAAACGTAGTATCATCAATTCACCATAGATGTGAAAAAGGAAAGAAAAGAGTAATTGCTCACCCGTTGTGCCTCGTTTAGAACAGGCAAGTCAGGGTAGCAACCCACGTAATTTAGAAGACAAAAAAGGCCAGAAAAGATACCAAAAAGATATGGTTCAAGTAAGGAGATCGTTGGTAAGAAGACGTAATCTCTGTGTGATTTTGATACTCTTGTGTGGATTTCGATTATTGCAAAAGTAAGGAGGACAAACCACTTTTTTGCACCTTGAGAGAATTCGGATAACATGCGATAAAATCTATGTAGTAATTTTATTTGAATGTCCTATAGATCCCTCCTACTGTTTTAACATGTTGACACTTTGGATTGAAATAAAAGAAAGCGAGTCAACTTCATTTTATTACCAATGTTCATCGACAGCTTTGAATATCTTACACGATCACATCATTAATTTTCTTAGACTGCCATACGTTTCCAACCAAGGTAGCATACTTCCCAAGTTTTTAAGCTCTGTCGAAATCCCATCCATATATTGGCATAATTAATCCCTGAATAATCACCATATTTAATGGTTTAAGAAGCAATAACATATATAGAAAGCTACCATAATAGCCTATTAACTGAAGGCTTAAGAGCCTGTGGAGCACACAGGTGGATACGGCTTGAAGATGGTGCAGCCGGGCGCTTCTTATTTGTTATCTTTCGTTGTTGTTCTAGGCTTTGTATTGAAGGTGGCAGTGTTGTGCAATGGAGGCACAACCAGCAGTTATATTAGGAAAGTGGGGAAAACTGTGGATATGCCACTTGATAGTGATGTTTTCAGGGTCCCTTCTGGCTACAATGCTCCTCAACAGGTGTGTATATATGTCTCTTTTCCAATATTTTCTTATTGTTAGCTCCTCTTTTAGCCTCTTTCAGTACTGAAGTTTCTGGTGTACTTGCGTAAATTTCTCTGTGATTTTTGAGGATGGATTTTGTGAATCAAGTTACTAACAGTAGTAAAGATTCGATCTTTTTTCACATTCTCTGCTGATATCTCTCTTTTTGGTGTTGAGAACTGTGTCTAATGTTTAGGTTTGTTTTAATGCTTACTTGGTTTATTGGCATTCGGTGCTTTTGAATTAAGGTCCATATAACACAAGGTGATCACGAAGGGAAAGCAGTGATAGTGTCATGGGTGACTCAGGACAAAGCAGGTTCAAGTAAAGTGCATTACTGGAGTGAAGGTAGCAACCATAAGAAAACGGCCAAAGGCAAACATTATACCTATAAATTCTTCAATTACACTTCTGGTTATATTCATCATGCCACCGTAAAAAATCTGAAGGTAAAGTTTTAAGAAAGTTGTTGCATCTCCTGCTTTTCTGTTGTTTCTTCTTTTTAATTTGGCCTTTTGATGATCTCTGTTGCTTTCTGATATGGACCATACTTAAGCGCTTACTTTTGGTTGATTTGGTTCATCTTTAATTCTTTTTTAAACAGCACGACACCAAATACTACTATGAAGTTGGTATTTCTCACACTAAGCGGCAATTCTGGTTCACAACCCCTGCTGCTGTTGGCCCTGATGTCCCCTACACCTTTGGTCTTATAGGTTATGATCTTGCTAATGTCTGATTTGCTTAGATTACCGGCTTCGTGGTTATGAGAATTCTAGTTTATTTCCACTACGAATTGTACAAGTTTTATGCCACAAAAAGGTCTAGCCAATTTTTTTTTTTTGGAGTTTCTTTGATTATGAGAATATGGCAGGTTGATATTTCTATATGTAAGGATTCTTACATATGAGCTTGTAGTCATAGGCTCACCATTTGACTGTACTTGCAGGTGACCTTGGTCAGACTTTTGATTCGAATAGAACACTCACTCACTATGAAAATAGCCCACAAAAAGGCCAAACAGTCTTGTTTGTTGGAGACCTCTCGTATGCAGATAATTATCCAAACCATGACAACGTGAGATGGGATACATGGGGAAGGTTTGTAGAGAGAAGTGCTGCTTATCAACCTTGGATATGGACTGTGGGAAACCATGAAATTGATTTTGCCCCTGAACTTGTAAGCACTCCCCAAGTTACATCCCTCATCTTCAATCATTACTAATTCTTACAATGTGTATGGGCGAAAGAAAAAAGATGACAGCTAAAGCTTTTGGATCTAATCTATGCTTGTCAACTCCCATGTGTTATTGTTGCAGGGTGAGACAAAACCATTCAAGCCTTTTTCTCACTGGTATCGTACTCCTTACAAGGCCTCAGGCAGTTCAGCTCCATTTTGGTACTCAATTAAGAGAGCTTCTGCATACATAATTGTCTTGTCGTCATACTCAGCATACGGTAAGAATTAATAGTTCATAGATTAACATACTAAGCAACAAATATTATTAAATTGCATGCCTTATAGCAGTTGAATCCATCTTAGGCATTTAAATTCCTCTAAGCTATTGCTTAGGAAACGACGTGCAATGGTGCTTGTCATGCCATGGTTCCTAAATAATGGAATCTAAACTATAGAATCTAATTCCCTGACAACGTCCAGATGTATCTGATATTAGTGACTTTACTGCTGACTTCTATACATTGCAGATTTCATTCTTGTCCATTTCTGTCATTTCTTAGGTAAATACACTCCACAGTATGACTGGCTTGGAGCAGAGCTGCCAAAAGTTAATAGAAGCGAGACACCATGGTTGATTGTCCTTTTGCATTCCCCATGGTATAATAGCTATAACTACCATTACATGGAAGGAGAAACCATGAGAGTAATGTTCGAGCCATGGTTTGTACAGTACAAGGTAGACGTGGTGTTTGCTGGCCATGTTCATGCCTATGAGCGATCAGTAAGTTTACCTTTTGTGATTAGTTCCTACGTACTTTTTCAAGTTTTTTTATCAATTCTTGTGGTGATTTCGTGGAATTTCTCCCACAACAACACAGTTTCCGAACAGAATTTTGATTTTGGTTACTTACAGAACCTTTAGTTAGTTCAAGGAGATCCTCTCTCAAAGCAAATTTCAGATGAAACCTCTTTAACTATTCATTTTGTATGCCACGCAAACTCGATACTCTTGAATTTCAGAGATTTCTTCGTCAATCATCCAGGGGCTCCTTTATTTTTGCTCATAATTTTCGTTTGTCGTCTCTTCAGGAACGCATATCTAATGTTGAATACAACATTATCAATGGAAAATGCACTCCCAAGAAAGATCAGTCTGCTCCAGTTTACATCACGATCGGTGATGGAGGGAATATTGAAGGTTTGGCAAACAAGTAAGGCCATTAAATACCCTTTTCCTAGTATATGCTCCTATTTTGGATTCTTTTTAAGCCGGGTTTTGATCTTTCTTTTCTGGTGCAGCATGACTGAGCCACAACCATCTTACTCGGCCTACCGCGAGGCCAGTTTTGGTCGAGCCATTTTCGACATCAAGAACCGAACTCATGCTCGCTACAGTTGGCACCGCAACCAGGATGGCTATGCTGTGGAGGCTGATTCAATGTGGTTCTTCAACAGATACTGGCACCCTGTCGATGATTCCACCAGTGCCAACTCATGATGTAGCAAATTTTACTCCCCCTTAATCCTCTGAATAAAAGTAGCCAAATACAATATGAACCCACCACGATTCAAAGCATGATTATATTAGAATGACCATAGTAGCTTGTTTCGTCTGCCAATGAGACCATAATGCAAGTAAATCTTAAAGAGTTATTTGTTACGTCGTATATATTACAGAGACCATATTGAAAATTGTTATAGGATTGTGGAAAGTATTTTGCACCGTGAATGGATGTAAGTCTTGTCTACCGAGGATGTATTTAATATGGATCCCATTATAGATCGATCTCAGTATGAGATCGCGATATATGTTAAGTCAATTATAATGCATATTTGTTGAACTTAATTTTGGTTGATTTGTGAAAATTGTGTTTATAAATTAATGAAATTATTTATTGAATGTTTACAGGTGGTTGTCAATATCAAAAAGACGAAAAAGAATCGAAAAAAGGAAAAATATGGAAGAAATATCAAATCTGCAAAATTTCAGAATTTGTCTCCAATTAGAATACAATTGCAAAAATTTTCTGGAGTCCTTTTCAAGAAGTTTTCTACCTAAACTAAAAGATTATCTAATTGGGATAAAATCTAATCAAAATTATGAAAGAAATTCAATTGAAGAAGGAAACTCACGTGATTGCCGCAGCTTTTATATATATGTATTGGGTTTAGAGGAAAGGGTCGTGAATTAGCTTAGGTTTGGTTAGGGTTTAAATTTCTGCACCTTTTGTCCACGTTGCTGCACTTTTCCAATAGGTTAATCATAGATTAGGTTAGGTTTTTCTCATCTTGGTAGCCGCACCCTCTGTTTTTCTCTGTTCCACGCATCTTGATTTCCTCTTGTTCTTATTGTCAACATCGTCGTATTTCGTTGCTGCTGGAGGAGCCACATCTTGGTTCTTTATTTTCTTCTTCATTATTCAACAGACCATCATCGCATATTCTCTTTTCTGATTTGCCGCAACCCAACTTCCCTTTGTTACGTCTTCGTATTCTTCTCTACTGCTGGTTGACTGCCGCACCTTCTCTCCTTGCTTTTCCAGTTGTTGACTTCAAGAAGCATTAAATAAATCATCATATTCTCTGCTCTTTTGATTGCCGCTAGTCCACGTGCTTGAAGTCTCCAGCATCGATGCACATCATCCTCTCCTAAGGCTGCCGAAATTTCATTCTATTAGCTTTTATGATTTAATTATTCTGAATTTTTCAAGTAGTTAATTGCAGACTTTAGTTAATTTAATTTCTGGTTTTCTTGCTTTTCAATTTTTGAACAATTTTAATTGTTATTTTATTAATTTCATTAAATACTGGTTATGGAGATTATTTTTATTATTGTTTCTTTTGATTTTAATTTAATTATGATTAACTAATTTTCTTGTCTTGGTTGAGGGATCCATGTTCCATGTTATTATGGTGAGATGTTTTT
>JANVCL010000214.1:36080851-36093854 GCA_026546855.1 Erythroxylum incrassatum | reverse complement strand
TATATTGATATGAATAGGTTCTGATTACCCTGAGAACCGAACCTGAAAATAGGTTAACCGATCCTATAGGTTCTTTATGTTCAGGTTCAGGTTTATGGTCGTAAAATTGCCGAACCTGACATTCAGGTTCAGGTTCAGGTTACTTATACCCTACCATGAACACCCCTAGAAGGAAGTTGTTGATCTCATAGAATAAAGTATAAAAACACTTAAACAAACATATATGTGTTTGATAGAGAAAAAGTTCGCTGACCTGACCCTATATGAGAAATCTATTTGAAACAATATTTGTATATCAATAAAAATTCTCATTGTGATGATTATATACATGATCTTTTGACTTGAGATCTCTAAAGTATCTTGTATAAGGATTGCTATGTTTTGATACTATTTATGAACTGTTCTAGTAAATGATAGCTCATTCGGTAGTCATTAGATGTAGCATAAACTATATAGAGCTAGTTCAGTGATCAATATAGGATTAAAGTAATTAGGATGAGCGTTCTATTATTCTCGATTAGTATTGATTAGGGAAGTCCTTGTCCAAGGTGGAATGACACTTTAAAAATAATTTTCAAACGACGTTAATTGAATTAATTGCTAGTGGTAGAGAACTAACATGATTGAACTCAAATAGAGTAGACATTAATTTCATACTCTATATCTAATTGGAACATCATATGACAAAAAGATAAAATTATATGGTAAAATAATGAATAAAAAGATTCAGTAGAAAAAATACTTTGAAATTCCTAAATTTTTGGGTGGTCATGATTCATTGTTAGACGGTAATCTTGACCTATAAATATAATTTTTTGATTACATAATTATAGATAAATTAAAGGAGTTTAAGTTTTCTAATCCTAAATATGATTTAGGGTTGTAATCTATATCTATTACCAATATATTTAGGAACCTAATGAATTACACACGAGTTAAAGAGAAAAAAGATATTTTAGTCAAGTTGGACTTGATTGTAAAGTTTGAGAAATTTTATAAAAAATATGAAATATTCATTAAATAAAGATTAATATGAGATATTGGATCTTATTTGAACATAATTGGTATTTAATTAGAATTATTTATAACTCTAATTAAGATGTAATTAAAATTATAATTTAATTTCAATTAAATTAATATAATGTCCAATCTCCATCTCTAAGGGAGCTAACACTCTTTGCCTAACTATTTATAATTAAATTACTATAAAATCCAAAAATTATTATAAATAAACTTAAGCTTTAAGAGAGCTAGCGTTCCTTGTCTAACTCTATTTGTAATAGTTGCAGAGTTCTCTTAACATGTTCTGTCGTTAGAGGTCAAACACCTAAGCAACTATAATGGTTGAGATGAGCAAATTTTATAAATGGTTTGAGGTATATGACAAGAAAAAGATCAAACTTTAAAATAAAGAACTAATTACGATTTATTCTTTATTATAATTTATATGTCAAAATCATTTTATAAAATTTTAGATGATCTTAGCTTTTGAAAAATTTTCATAATTATTCTGCAGAGTGCGAGATTGGATCTTGCCTCGATTTCGCAACATTTTTAACTATGTATTTTGAATAATTTATCTCAAATCACAAGTTTAAATTAAATGAAATATTCCACTCAAATAATTCTAATAAATTTTAAAGTAAAAGAGACAAACATTGGAATTATCAAATTGATCGAATTAAACTAAAATTTAATATGATAATAAATTGATTTTTTATTAATTTTGTAATATGTTATGTAATAACATTAATTAACAATAATAAATATATATAAATAATAAATAACTAACTTGATTGAGTTTTTGTATTAACATATAAAATTATGATTATCATATGATGTTAATTTATCTTATTAATTATCACTAATATATTAATTTAATGTATAGTAATATATATATATATATAATAAAATTCTAATAAAGACTTGATTATACTATTATTTTAACGTGACTAATATGTTATTAATTATTGATGAAATATGATAAAATAATATATTAAAATTATTGATAAAATATGACAAATTAATTGTTAATAAAATATGATAAATTACTATACTTTTAATAATTAATAAAATAAATTTATAGTAGTTATGATTATTTTTACATCTTTCATATAAGTAACACTATATAAATAAGAAAAATCAACAAAATAATAATATTTTTACATTTTTATTTAATAACAAAAATCAATCAAGTTAATCATCAATTATTTATAAATAAAATAAGAAATTGATCATTTTATTTATTATTATATAATAACAAAAACTTACTTTACTATCATAGTAAATATATTAAATATAAATTAGTAAATATAAAATTTTATTTTTAATTAATTTATTAATATTATATGTGAAATATTATTATAATTTTTAATATAAGTAATGATACATTAATTATGATAAATAAATAAATATATAACTTCTATAATTTGCTAATTCTTAATCACCCTCATATAATTTGATTGTCTACGTAAAACTTAATGTATTTTAAAAATATCAAATTTAAAGAAGTTAACGGGTGTCTAAATTTTAACAAAATAGAGAGTTTTTCCAAAATTTTTAGTAAAATTAATGAAACTTTAATTTTAACAATTGGTGTCTTTTAATTATCTGAGGAAGGGGACGTCAGCACATAATTATAATATAAAATAGTGAAAAAGCACGAAAAGGTTGCTTTTGTTTGCCAATGAAACTCGAAGCACGTTAACTACTCTTTATCTCGACAATAAGAACTATGGAAATGAGAAAAAGGCAACAAAAGACAAAAAGAGAAGACTTATTTATGGATTTGTACCAAAAACAGTAATTTATCTACACAAATATGAATAAAAACAATTTGCAAGACCATTATTGCAAATAATTATAGGTTATTACCAAAGAAACATAACGGGCACAGTTGACATCAATTAACAACTTAATAAAATTGACATAAATAAATAAATATCAATTATATTTATTATGAAGGCATAACAAAGTGTCAAACAAAAGCATACGGAGTCAGAAACACAGCCTCTTCCTTGCCCACTAGAAAAGAACCAAAGTTCAAACATATAAAATACCTCCGAATCAGCACCCAAACACTTCGTTCGAGTTCATCTTTTTCTCACTCTCCAATTTCAAGTCTAGATTCTTCTCCAGACTGTATTCTCCTTCTCATCAATTCTATAGTCGGCGAAACTTCGCGATTGATCGGTCAGACGAGTGATTCGAGCGATCTCTGATGAAGAATCAGCCGGGGGAATTGTCGTAGAATGGCGGAGCACGAAGCGATCGACGAGAACCAGAGGTGCATTGGAGAAACTAAGGTTGATAAGAATAAAGGTGCTAGAAATGCAGATGAAATCGACGAGAAGACGAAGAAGAAGAGTGTAGATCCTGAGTTGTTCAGCTGCTTGCTTCAGCCTGCGAGCACTGATTCTGATCCTGATTACGTCGGCCTTCGCCGCTTCCTTCTCTATCGGAAAGCGGAGTCCGGTGTTCTTCGCCGTCTTGTGAGCTCTATATTTTAGATTTTTGTTGTTTATTTTTGTACTTTTCGCTTTCGTAGCGTAGACGTCAATCGAATAATTTAGTTGATAGATCTGGGTTTTTAGATGCTAATTTTTTATTCTTAGAGAAGAAATGGAACTATATGATAGCTTAAGAATGTTGATTGTATAGTTGGTGAGAGATTAAGAGACTCGCCGATTCGGGAAATGTAAATAAAGGAGATTAGCAAATCTGATTTTACTTCGTCGATACTTGTGGAAGTTTATTTAGGAGAACAGATTCTGCGTTTACTTGAACTAAATTTCGTTTTGATTTAGTTAAGATTATACGAATGGATTCAGATTGTTTGGTATTTTTTGGTTAACTTTAAGGCAATAAAGCTGATGCCGGAAATTTCTCAATTCTCTTAGGACTGGAAATGCAATGGAAGAGGTTATGTTAGCTACCGTAACTACATTCGCAGGCCAAGAAATTGGGAGAGTACGCAGATATTAAGCCAGCAAAGCACTCCAGGAAACAGGTTGCTAAAGGTCTATGTATAAATTTCAAGTATTGTCATCAGAACTATATTAATTACAGAATTGGTCATAATGAAGTGGTCAAAGCAATCGTATGCTCATCTAGATCTTGACAGGTTAGCATTGAGAAACTAGCATAAGCTATTCCAGTCGTATAGTAACAGTTACAAACTCACTGGTACAGAAGGATCCATCCATTAGAAATTTTATTAGGGAGTTGAGAATCCTTACATCAAATATGCTCATATTTATGAAGACTAGTTGCGGATGTGTCATGATGGAGTGTTCTTTTATGTAGTTCTACTTCTCCCTTGTATTTCCATGCATAAAACTCCTAATATTCTTTGTTCATCTACAGAAGCATGATGAACATTTATGACAGTGCGATTTATGGTTTGTGAGTCCTTTTTAAATTATCTTTCCATACAATTCTGACATCAGGTTAATTTACTGGTTGATGCATCAGTGGGCAATGGCTTCCATCTGCAAGTCCACTCTCCCATTTATATGAGGTGGAGAGCTGGAGCTCTAGCAGGGTATGTCAAGTTAGCTAAGATTTTTATTAGCTTTTCCACTCTATTGCCTACCTCTTCTCATAATCTCCGTAACAGTCCCAACAATTCAAACATTGTAACATGTTTTGAAGATGAAAGTTGATTTTACTGTGGCCAATGTGCATGTTACGCATTTGCAGTCCAGCTATTCAATTTGTTTTTATCTGAATTTGGATAGGTCTCCTCAAAACGACCAAGGACAGCATAGGCACGTTAATATGATTTATAATATGCAACATATGAGGAGAGAATTTTTTTCCACTTTGTTCTTTAATCATCCATCTTCAAGGTTCCATATTCACCTTCTACAGATCTTTTGTATGTTAGGTTCCAGTATATTCACAAAGACTAACAACTTTTGTTTTCCATTTCTCTATAAACTCATATATGTACTTAACCAAAAAGATGTCCATATCTTATGTATATGCTTATTGTATACTTGTTGCCATGATAAATTCTGGCTCATTTTTTGCATCTACCCCTTGTTATGAAAAAGAACGAGTTAATTAGCTGATTTGATGATGGTTTCCTCAAATCTCAAATTACCACTTCTTGCCTGCTTGCCATTATTGTGCTTAGTTTTTATTCTGGAACAAGAATTTTGATTATAGATTTACTTATACAATCATCAAAAGTTGTTTCATGACAATATAAAATATTTCTGAAGTTATTAGTCATTTTTCTTCCATGTGATTGTGATATTTGCTTGTAGGATTTACAACTGCCTTCAACTCATAGAACAAGCTTCAGCTCAAGTGTCAGTGATAGTGATCACCAACGGGATCGAGGAGTTGAACCTGCATATTCATTTGTAGGCATGCATTGCATCTTTGATCAATGCAAAGCAGCTGGTAACCATAACTAGTAACATAGACAACTTTTTCGGTCTCTTGAAGTGTTGGTAGTATGTTTATTTGTTTGATCCTGCAATCTGATTGGGCTTATATACAGTTACAGTTTTGAAGTTTGGGCACATGAGCTCTGATCTACTTGCATTTGGGGTATCGGATGGAACCTTGACAGTATGCACTGTCTCTGAGCCACCTTCAATCCTCAAACAGTTGAAAGGGCACACACAAGATGTTACAGGTTTGATTAACTGGTATTGTTTCTGATACATCTAAAAAATTTAATAAATCATTATATCATACGAGTCCTGCCTTGTTTATCTTGTTTGTTAACTCTATTGCATGCATCATTATAAATTCATAATCTCCAAGGCCCTATTTTGCATTGATCACTGAAATCCTTGCTTTATACAATTTTCCTGTAGTCCATACTTGGCTTGTGTATACTTTTCCTTTTCGCGCATCTCACATTGTGGGTAGTGTGAAAAATGAGAACCACAAAATTATATTTTGTATGACGTCTTGTCTTCTAGTATTATTCTATATTGGTTCTGTTTTTGGTGGTTATACCATTGATTTATAAAAGTTGTCTTACTAAAAGATATGCTACTATGCTAGGTATGAAGGGAGATTTTTTAATGTACGTTATTGTTTTAATTAGAAGCTTCCTGATCTATAATATATTACCAGATTTTGATTTTTCATCCAACAATCAGTACATTGCATCGTCATCCATGGATAAGACTGTGAGGGTGTGGGAGTTATCAAGAGGCATCTGCATTCGAGTGATATATGGAGTTTCCTCACAATTCTGTATTCGTTTTCATCCTGTAAGTATGACAGTTCAGTTTCATTCTTCTGCTTCTTTAAATTTAGCGTGCATTTCTTGTCAACTGTCAAATTTCATTCCAATTTACCTTCTAGTTATAGTGGACACATGTTTCAAAACTATTACCATGTTATACCCGGAGTTCATTTCCCTTCCTTCTTCTCTTCTTATTTTATTGTCTTATCTTCTTTTTCTTTTTCCGTGGTTTTTTTTCTGTCAACTAAATTGCTTTCTGAATTACTGTTTTATTTGATACCAAAACCTTGTTTTGCCCTGAGGATTTTGTCAGTTACTTCCTTTGTCATACACATCTTTCTTGACAAATAATCTAAATTTATGCATCTCTCTTAACTCCTTCAATGCAGGTAAATAACAACTTTCTTTCAGTTGGAAATGCTAACAAAGAAATCACGGTACAACATGCTTTCATTAATATGTTACACTGAGTCATGGTGGAACGAGCAAGTTGCAATATTCAATTGAAATTATTTTGTAAAATTGTTCAGTAGTGCACGATCACCTTTGATGATGACGGTCTGCAGTAAAACTTTTAGGAAGTTTACAACAGTATTAAGCCATCAGAGAATTTATTTGTTCAAATGATACTGATTTGGAAACTCCAATTCTAGCTTCAACAGAACCAAGCAATTCAGTTCACCCCATTTTATTGTTTGCATTTCTTCGATGAGATAACAGGTATTCAACTTCAGCACTGGAAGGATTATACATAAATTGGTCCTTGATGACCAGGTTACGTCCATGGACCACGATCACACTGGTCACCTTATTTTCTGTGGTGATGCACAAGTGAGCCTCCTATATATGTGCCAAATAATCTTTTCCGTTTGATAAAGTCGCATGTGACAAATACTCGCGGAATGATGCATGCAGGGTTGTGTTTACTCGGTGAGTATGGACTCACGTACAGGTGCCATATCCCGGTCACATCGCCATCGAAGTGGCAGCAAGAACAAATATCCAGTGACTACCGTGCAATACCGAAGTTTCTCTCTACTGGCACGAGGACCTGTGTTACTGACATGTACTCAAGATGGAAGCTTATCTTTCTTCAGGTGTTTCATAATGGCATATTTTCTACTTTGAGTCGATTAGTAACTTGAATTAGCTTAACTATGCTTTGATTACATGCAGTGTTGCCTTGGAAATAAATGGTTATCTCACTCTTCGTTGCTCTCTCAAATTGGCTCCACGAGTGCACAAGATAAGAGCTTCTTTCTGTCCTCTTCTCTCCCTTGAAAAAGGAGAATACATAGGTCTGTATGATTTTCCATTCATCAAACTTTCCTCGCGACTTTCTCTGCTGTGCTTACTGGGAACCCTAGATTAACCAAAACCATGCCAACCCACCTAATTTTCAGTTCAGATAGTTTGTAAGTGTTAACTTCTCAAAAAGTTGCTCGACCAATGGGAATATTAGAACTTAAAAGAATTCAATTGTGCATAGTGATTCCAAGTTTTTATCTTTGCTCACTTAATATGCAGTGGCTGGAAGTGAGGACTCTAACGTATACTTCTATGACTTAACCCGTCCAAAACATACATGTGTAAACAAGCTGCAGGTTGGTTTTGTATACGAGGTTGTATCCGTTGCCTATATGAAGACTCCCAACTTGACAAGTATCTGTGGATGCAGGGCCATAGATTCCCGGTTGTCGACGTTTCATGGAACCACGGAGAGAACTTGTTGGCTTCATCAGATCTTTACGGCATCGTCATTGTATGGAAGAGAGCAAAGGCAAGTTAAACCAAATTCTATGCGGTAGATTCTTTTTATACATTCCACAGGGACAAGGAGAAAGTCAACGCATTTTTTATGTTCAGCATTTTTTGTCAACCTGGTTAAGCGTTATTCGCCTGACCTGACCTTTCTCGACTCATTTCATAAGGTCATGCAATGCTTATATGAGAAAATATCAAAAAAAGCTGTGGAAAAAAGAACTGCATTCGTTATTCAGATTCTTAATAATCTCTACGGAAAGACGATACAAATATCATTGATGTATTTTACAAGAAATTTTTGTAAGTTCATCTGCCATATTTTTCGATAAACCTTCTTTGGCATTATTAACTTTTATGTTAAAACTATGTATGTCGTACTTTTGCTGTTTTACAAACAATAGTTGCATGTGTAATAATTAGTTTGTCTACAATCATTTAATTACTGAATTGTTGGGTGTACAATATGAAAATATTTTTAAATTTTGATAATGATAATATATTTGTCTTTGGTAATAAAAATTGGAAAGTAATACTGAAGTTGCTTCTTTTAGAAATAATTTTGTCTGCATATGTTTTAAGATCCATTATTAATTCTTTTCTTTGATTATGTAAATGAAATATATGGATAATGCCTTTTTGTTCTTACAACAAATATAGTGTTGATCAAAACAACCTGATAAAATATCTTTTAAAGCACTTTTCCGTGTAACGTATTCTGAATCTGAAAACATAATTATACTCGTGTCATAATCTTAATTCTTTTCTTTGTTTTATGTAAATGAAATAAGCTTCTTTTTATCTTATAAAGCCATAACGACTAAAGACGGCTGAATCTTCCAGCTTTTCTTTGAAGCACTTTTCAATGCAACATCTTTTTAAAAACAATTATATTGTTATTTGATGTTCATATGTTGATTGTTACATTATCATACTATTGCTGGAATATAAGTTTTTACACGTTAAGCATAATAGATGTTCTCCATATAAATGTAACCAAAAAAAAAACCTCACAAAATATGACGTCTGGCATAGTCAAGCGAAGATAATTCTTAAATTCTTAAATAATTTAATAGTTATTAGTCATATTTTCAGAAATAATTATGATATGGATGTAAATTAAATGACAAACTATTCAAAATAATTTAAAACCAATAAATTAAATTGTTTAGATTTACATAATCATATCAATTTACATTATATAAGATTATAAGTAATTGTTCACTCTTATGAAAGAAATATTAGAAAAAATCAAAATATTAAGGCCTTTTAATGATACGTGATATCTTTATCATATAACCACATTATTCTTATATGTAATACATATACATACATATATATATATATATATCTATATATATAAAGGAAAGTTATAATTTAAATCTAAAACGTTTATTTCATTTTTATATTAACTAAATACATAAAAATTTAATATATTAGAAATATATCTCTTTTTAATTCTAAAGTAAACACAATATATGTCAAAGTCAAATTTGTAGATACGTTATAATAAATAAATTAAATAATTAAAGTTTAAAAAACTAATCAACTTCATAATAATCAAATCAAATTCTTCGTATATTTGTAGAAATTGGTTAATGATGATTCATCAATCAAGTATTTACTGGATTAATTTCATTTTCAAACTAATCTATCAAAGCAAGAGAAAACTAGTTGTTACAAAAGTTTTTCTAAACACCAAACTTACACCGAAGTCGTGTGTACTCCTTTACATAACAATCTCACTTAGGTCTGTTTAAGCAAAATTTAGGCTTCCCACATGATATTGACCAATAAAACCTTGTTCTCGAACACTTTACGACCCTTAAAATGTTTAACTCTCACACTCGAGTAAGAATACTACAAAAGTATTAAATTAATCATAGGTAATAATAAACATACAAGAGCTACGATAAAAACTAACCTTTATTATTTTCCAATGTACAAAAAAATGTTCTCTCTCAATATACTCCCTTCCTCTCTATCTCTCCTTTGAAGCAAGGCTTAAATAGCTATTTATCGACACTTCTGGCTTTACAATTCAAAAATCCTAATTGGACTGAACTAACTAGATCATCTATATTTTTATCAGATTACATCACATTAATCAATTGGATGACATCCTCATCCAAGTAGGATTTTATTTGATAGGATTTATCTACATCACTACCAACAAGATAAGAAATTATATTTAATTAGGAATGATAGTATCTGTAGATAATCTAACCACATGGTCTTTATCTTTTAGGAATAATGTATATCTACTGTGGTCTTATCCACTACATCATTTAAGATCTTTCCTTGATCTCTATTCGTTGATGATGAGTCATTCGAACCCAAAACCTTTCATAGTATACTGGTCTAATCTAATGCTTACCTATGTCAAGTCCATTAGTCATAGTCTGTTTATTTGAGCACATATTAAGTCCTTGGAGCTGTCATATGTCTCCCTCACATAACAAGAAAAATGTCGTTTAGCGACGGATATTACCGACAGAAAACCTAAGGATTTTGTCAGGAAGTCAGATTGGTGATGAAATTTATCAACGGACAAAGGCATCATAAAAAAGTAGTAGGTAATAATTTCCGACGAATAATTGAATGTTCGTCGGTAAATTTATCGACGAACATTTCATGCAACCGTCGGTGATTATACTGACGGTTGCATGTTGAATCGACCGTTGGTAAATTTCTGACGATCAAGATGTTTCCATCATCATATTTACAGACGGTATTGGTTATTCTGTAGGTAATTTTATTACAACATTACCGACGATTATGATTGTTTTGTCGGTGATCATACCGACGATTTTTCTGCGGCAAATCCCGTTGGTTAAATTTGCGAATATTATCAACAATTTATTGTGATCTGTCGGTAAATATAATTGATTTTACCGATGTACTTATTTTTTCATGGGTAAATATTTTAAAATATTAAAAAAATCCCGTCATTAAATTTATTTGATAATCTTATGGTTAATGCATAATTTAAGTAGTCATGAATTATCTATTCATAATATTTTGATTTGTTTATACATTTAATTTGTTTAAACAGAAAATTGATTGATTATATAAAGTCAAAATTATCTTAATTGATAATAAAAACATTAAATTGTATATAATAAGTATTTGTAATTTAAATGAAATGACTACAAGTACATTATTGATTTGATGACCGCAGATGCTCTGATTGCTACGATGAGGTGTTACTCCTCCTCTTCAACTTATTCATCTCATTACGGAGCTGAACTATATACTTCATCGACTGTTGCAACTGAGTTGCCAATGTCTGTACTGTGCTTCGAAGCTCATTGACTTCATTGGTTGTCAACCACCTACTAAATGTTGCTGTACTAAACGAGGAGGATTGCGAATAACATGTGTTCGCAAATGAACTTAAGCCGAATATCCTTCCATGATGGTCCCTATCACCCAAGGACGGATGTACACTGGGGGCAAGTGCCACTTTTTTTTTTAAAATTATATAAAAATATTATTATTTTAATTTTTTTAAAATAAATTAAAATTTTGCCCCCACTCAAAAAACATTTCTGGATCTGTCCCTGTTACCACCCACTGCATGAAGATAAGTTTGAGTCTCATCAACATCTTTAGACTACTGAAACTATCGTTGAATGCTTTCTTGTATTTGGTCATATCAAAAGGCAATGTTTATATTAGCAAGTAATAATTATTAAGCATTAATATTAAACTATAAATTTTACATACATTTAATTCTCTACATCAGGTATTGACGAATATCATACCATCATGCTTCTTAGTGTGAGTGTGCAAAAAGAGCTAACGGGGTGTAGGTCTCATGCCTATAGACTTTTCCTGCATAAGAATAAAATGTTATAAGTTAACTAGAATTTATAAAAATTTCGATAGAGTTTCCTCTAATTTTATGATATTTACCCCCTATTGAACAAAAAAAATTAACTTAACAACTCAACCATATATGACACCAGACATTTATAACATTATCATTCTCCATAATACATATATTTTTATTCCAAAATTCACACATCAATTTGAATTGAAATATATTAAATTAAAAAAATCAGAATATAAATGTAAAATATAAATACTTACAAGTCTCTCTCCATGCTCGTGGTGAGTAATAGATCCTTCCGTCTGTACGGAAGACTCTCCCCTTGATCCTCCACGTTTGTTGGTAGAATTATGCTCTAAAATGGACATTGCCTTAAGTGATGTCCAATACAACTGCCAACGACTCCATATTTGTTCAGAAATATAAGGCGGTCGTACACTAGCCTTGTGTATCGTACCAAAAAAGTCTCAATAACGTGTACGTGCTCGTCTCTTTCATACTTTATTAATGATCACGTTAAATTTAGAATCCTAAAAAAATTCTTTATAAAACAAAAGGAAAAAAATTCGATGAATACTTATAATGTAATAATATTTATCTAATTAATGTATAAAAATCAATTAAAAAAGAGAATAATATTCTTTATTGTACCTTAAACTCCTGATAGTAAAATTTTTTTGTAGCCCGAGAGATATCCTTCCATACATAACTCTCAAGATCAATCTTCTCCTTAAATTTGGATGTCATGTTTCATGAGCACTATAACATCCCGTCCCCATATCAAGGGTTAGGACCCGAACTTTCGATATTTGTGAGCTCAAAGAAATTAAGACAAAGCATTTTCTTGCTCATGCATCATGTTAGCATATATGCACATAAATACATAATGTTTTCACATAAAAAGTAGTATATGCATTCATTGACAACTTCTGGGTATAAATGGTATTAAATGTGATTATTTTTGAAAATGAGGAGTAGAAGGAGTAGAAAGGGTGATCTTGGTATGAGTTGTGATAAGGAAAGTTTCAGAAACAAGATTAGTGGTGATCTGGAAAGTATTGACTGAGTATGCTTCAGTTTTTTCGCCACAACGTTTTCTCTAGTTATCCAAATGAGATGATTCTTGATTTGGATTAAACTAGAGATATATGACTACATTTTGGATGAAGACATTGAATTTCAATTCTGTCTCT
>JANVCL010000214.1:36040776-36072240 GCA_026546855.1 Erythroxylum incrassatum | reverse complement strand
ATTAAAGCTCTAATAAGCCCAGAATTAATTTAATCTCATTAGAATTAATTTTAGCTTATTAACTAAATGTCATTACACTAAAGACAATTAGATGAACTCTTGAATTATTAAATATTATGATAACACATATTTTATGTCCAATTGGAAACCCTATTTAAAACCTTATTATAGCCATCTACACAACAAAGGGTAAAATTACCATTTTCCCCTTATGCTGGTTTTTCCTTCTAGATCTCCCGTTTTATTTTATATGGTGATTAACACATAAGATCTCATCTTGGTGTTAAGACTTGATGGGTAACTAGTCATCAAACTACTGGCGAGAGTTTAATCACCAAATCTCCTTGAAACATCTAGAAGTAATGATATTACTATAAATTCTTTATTTGAGTGAATGTTCCTTGATACATGTTTCAATTAATAATTCCAACATACAGACACTGGATTAATACTCTATAAAAATCCATTCCGATCATATCAATAATTATAATGAAACATATACGAGTTCACCACTCATCAAGATTGTGGTCCATAATAAGCGAATGCTTAAGTTGTATGTTTTAGGATTAAAGTAATGACCCACTTTATTCTTAAAAACATACTTGATTCTAGATCCATTTAATAGTGCCATTATCGATATTCAACTACTATCATGATATGAAACTCATCAGTCCCTTGAAATAAACTCCTTTACTTACATGGAGATAAATCGCAACACTAAAGTCTAAACCATAATCAAGTGACCAACTCAATTATTCAACTGTGAATCAATTATTTTATATTCTTATAATATACATGATTCCCATACATCTCTATGTATATGTATATTACTTAAAAAAGAATCTCGGTACCTTATGACTAGATATATAATGCTATAAAACCAAACTCTTTTATTTTATTAATAATAAATATTTTCATTACATAACTATAACTGAAGAAAATTAAGGTACATGTAAATACACTTGCTTTCTAGGGCATTATATTTATATAACTCCAACAACTTGTTCCATAACATCCCATATGAATATTGGAATAACGAGGATTGGGTAGAATAGCTAGTGCAATGGGGAAACTACTCCTAATAGATACTCAGACAGCTAAGATGTTTAGGGTTTAATATGCCAGAATATGTGTAGAAATATACCTACAAAGTAATTGGTCGATGTTTTTTCAGTTAGCAACTTATAGTGAAGATGGAAAAATTACTTTTAAGGAAATCCAGATAGAGTATGAGTGGAGACCTGAAAATTATAACAAGAAATGGAAGCCTACAGGTCGACTTTTTGAGACTGGGCTCCGAAAGGAGTTGGATATGGAGAAGGTTTCACAACAAAGTAGTGCTAACCAAAAAATGGAGCTTGGATAGGAGCATGTCCATAAGGATACACAGCTCAAGCCAAATGATAGCAAACCTTCAGATGTTGTAACAGATCAAACTAGTGACAAAGAAGTTCAGAAGAGTGAAGATGATCCAGAAGGATGCCTTGCAGATGCTGACCGCCTTGTTGTAAGCAAATTAGGTAATCCCTTTACTTCTCCTAAATCTGATTTAGTTCCTAATAGTCCTATTGAAGTTCAGAGTCCGAGTCTTAATGATGACGCATAGGAGGTTTTTACTATTAGAAAGAGTAGGAAATCTAGGAGAAAACCAAAGTTGTAAATCTTGGTCTTTATGGCTTTAGCTTTTTGGAATGTTATGGGTCTCAATAATCTAAAGAAACAAATAGTTGTGAAATCTTTCCTTAAATTGTTATCTGGTTCTTTTCTCTGCTTGATTGAATATAGAAGAAAGTCTCTTTCCTTTTTGAAAAATGTGTGCTCTTCCTTATTTTCTAGATGGCATAGTTTTAGTAGTTTAGATCAGGCTTCAAAAGCAAGATTAGTGTCAGCCTAGAATTTGGACTATTGCAAGTTCTCTCCTATTGTTACCACAGACCAACTGATTCATATGGAGGTAACTCCTATTAACAGTGATTTGGTTTTTTTGTGACTTGTGTGTATGGCTCTAATAACTATAATCATAGAAAGTCTCTCTGGTTTGTTCTTTCTAATATCAAACTGAGTGTGGATAGTCACCCATAGGTAGTTGCTGGGATTTTAATTCCATTTTGTTTTCCCAAGAGGTTGAACCTCTTAGTACTTCGGCTCTTACTGGTATAAAGGACTTTAGGAAGTATGTTGAGGATTGTGTTTTGTATGACTTAAATTCCAGTAGACCTAGCTTTACGTGGTCCAATAAACAATCAGGGGAGCTCTTCATAACTAGAAAGTTAGATAGAGCTCTTGTCAATTCGTCTTGGAGTTCTTGCTTTCTTAGATCCTTTGGAGTGCTTCAAAATCCAAACATCTCTGACCACTCTCTCGTAGTGATTAGGGCCTTAGGAAGCTAGTAGAAAAGACATTCTCCTTTTAGATTCTCCAACTTTTAAGCCTTTCAGGAAAATTTTCTTCAAATTGTAGAAGATGCTTGGTCTTCTTAGGTCTGGGGAACTTCTATGTTTTGTGTGGTTTCTAAGCTAAAATTAGTTAAAAATGTGCTCAAATCTCTAAACTCTGATCAGGTATGGGATTTAAATGTTAGAGTTGAAACTTACGAATCTGCTCTTAACTATATCTAAGATCAAATGAGTCATTTGCCTAATAGTCCTTAGTTGGTTGCCTAGGGAAATCAAGCCATTACCAATCTGATATGTGTTTTGGGGGACCAGGAGTCGTTTTACAAACAGTCTTTCCGTATTAAGTGGCTCAAAAAGGGAGATAAGAATATCAATTTTTTTCATAACTTTATTTTTTGAATATGAATAGGAATAACATTTAGTCCTTACTATTGGGTACTAGTTATAGGATTGTTGAGTTTAAAGAGATCCAAAAACAATTCCTAGACTTTTTTCAGAGCACTATTAGGAACAAGAAATACCTTTCCTCCTCTAGAGAGTATGTAACAAATCTCTTTCCTTATCCTATTCCTGAAAATCTTAAAAATAACTTCCTTTCTGATGTCACAATGCAAGAGATTAAGGATGTTTTTAACTCCTTTAATCCCAATAAGGATCCTGGTTCAGATGGTTTCAATGGTTTCTTCTTTAAGAAAACTTGGCATATTGTTGGGGGTGATATTATTAGAGCCATTCAAGATTTTTTCCATCATGGAAGGCTTCTCAATGAGCTTAACTCTACTTTTATTTCTCTGATCCCTAAGACTAATAATCCTTCCTCTGTGCATGACTATAGACCAATTTCCTGCTGTAACTTTATTTATAAGGTGATTTCTAAAATAGTGGCAAATAGGCTCAAAGACCTGCTTCCTTACATCATCAGCCCTACTCAAAGTAGCTTCATAAAAGGTCACCAAATAGGACATAATTTCCTTCTGGCTCAAGAGATCATTAAGAATTACCACCTGTCGAATAAGCATAAATGTTGTGCTTTCAAAATTGACTTGAGAAAAGCCTATGTTTCCATTCACTGGGATTCCTCCTGAATATTCCCTTAGTTGTAGGTTTGCCTCCTATTTTGATAAGTGGATTGAAGTGTGTATTGCCTCCCCTTCGTATTCAATTTTGATCAATGAAACTGCTTCAAAAAAAATTTGTGGTAAATCAGGTTTAAGATAAGGAGACCCTTTATCCCCATATCCCTTCATTATCTGTATGGAGGTTCTATCGAGGAGTTTGGATGCTTCTATAGCTTGTAATATCTCTTTTAAATACCACTGGAGGTGTAAAGCTCTAAAACTATCCCACGTTTTGTTTCCTGATGATCTTTTAATTTTTTGTCATGTTGATTTGGTTTCGGCTCAAACTTTGCTTAATTGACTGCGTATTTTCTCAAATATGTCTGGCCTGGACATGAAACATAGCAAGAGTCAGTACTTTCTATTTTCTGATATGAGTCATATGGCTCATCAACTGGAATCCCTAATGGGCCTTCAAAAAGGTCACTTCCCAGTTCCCCTTTTAATAGGTAGGCTTTCTAGGAGAGATTACATCCCTCTTTTGGATAAAATTGACGCTAGAGTACCATAGAATTCTGTCCTACGATGGTAGACTACAACTAGTTATTTTTGTGCTCTCAACGTTTTAGGTGTATTGGTCTAGTCATTTTATTCTTCCTCCTCCATTATTAAAGATGTAGAGACAAAATTAAGAAATTTCCTGTGGTCTGGGAATATAGTGTCTAACTCTCATGTGAAGGTTAAATGGAATGAACTTTGTAGATCCAAAAGAGAGGGTGGTTTAGGCATTAAACACTTACCTACGTGGAATAATGTGCTTATAGGAAAAAGAATTTGGGTGCTTTTTGATGATAATGAAGTTTTATGAGTCAGATGGGTGCATACCATTATTATTAGAAGGAAAATTTTTTGGAATGCACAACCTAGTAATAATAGTTCATGGAGTTGGAGGAAGTTGTTACATGATAGGGATCTTATTGGGAACTAATTCAAATTTAAGAAAGGAAATGGGATATATACTTTCTTATGGTAGGACCCTTGGCATCCTAGAGGTATTATGAAGGACCTCTTAACTCCCAGAGTGATCAATGGATCGGAATTACTGATGAATGCAAAAGTTTATGAGATTATCAGAAATAATGTGTGGAATAGGCATGAGGCCACAATTGAAACTATACGGACCCTAGAGCCCTTACATACCAACCAGAATGCTCCCGACCTAATAGATTGGGATGGCTAACAAGTCCCTCCAAAACATACACAAATGCTTCAGCCTACTCCACCTTGAGACCTCCCAATCCTTATGTCCCACGGTATAAATTAGTCTAGCATAAAAGAACTAGCCCAAGGTATTCCTTCATCCTATATCTAGCTTTTTCTAAATAAATTGCAAACGAAGGACAAACTTCTCTTCTCGTATGTCCCAAATCACTGCTCTTTGTGTTTCTTGGATAATGAGTCTATTAACCATCTGTTCTTTAAGTGTTCCTACTCAAAAAAAAGTATAAACACATTGTTTAGACCATTTTCAGATCCAATTATCAAATCTGATAAATCTTCAAGCCCTTTTAAGCTAGTTTAACCACCCCTCAAACTACAAAAATATTGACCTCAACCTTTTTTTCATTATCCTCTCTGTGAATGTTTATAACCTATGGGCCGAAAGAAACCACCGAACATTCAAAGATAAACCCTTGGAAGTTGGGAACTTAAACACTAAAGTGGTCTTCCAAGTTATGGAACTCCTGGGCTCAATCACCAAGGGAAGGTAACTGTTGGTAAGGATCATTTTCTCTAATGTTTTGCTTTACAGGTTATTCCATTTCTTGACAGTAGGAGACCAACCCCTACTCTTTTGTTGGTTTCTTAAAGAATCAGAAGCATTTCTACGGGTTTCACTAAGGAAGGATAGGGGAGAGTTATGCAAGCTTACGATAGAGATATCATACTTAGGATTAACCTGTTAGGGATAAGATGGATGTAAGAAGCAGGGGAAAAAGGTTGTACCTTATTATCTCGGTATCTTAAGCAAAGGAGATCCCACCCTTGTCAGCGAAATAGAAGAACACAGTTAAGAAGCTTTAACCTATGGAGTGTTAAGTTGAAATTCCGGTGTTGTAGCAAAACCGATTGACTATTTAACTTTATTGTTTTACTATATTAGTCTGTAAATGTATGTGTTGTTGGTTAAGATGTACCTTCCTACAAGGTCATCTTGGTTGGTAAATATGTATAGGCTGGTTGTTATGGTATGTTTTGGTTCATAATGAACAATTTTGTAAAGTTCCTCATGTTCTTAGGTAAGGTTATTCCTTTTGGTATTGGAAAGCGATTTGCATATTGGGCAATCTCGTGGTTTGTACATAACTCTTGTTGATTTATTTAAATTATTGATTTACCAAAAAAAATAAGAGTCAAATGGCAGTGGAAATTTTTATAAATGACATTAGGATTTAATGACATATGTCATCGAAAATTGGAGACAAATAAACTACTTAAATAAGATAACCAAGTGAGACCATAGGAAATAGACATATGGCTAGTGACAATTGTCACTTGCCAAGCCATGCGTCCACCCCCTATGACACTCTCTCCCAAGTGAAACACCATCTTCATTTTTATTTATCTTTCATTGTATTCATTTGTTCTCACCTCTTGTTAATTTCTCTTCATTTTGTTCTTCATCATCTTCACCTATGAACCTCTCTTTTTTCCTATCAACATAAGCCTTGCTCTCACCCTTTTTGCTACTACCATTTTGGTGTCTTCTTTATTTGCTACAAGAAGACCTAACCTTACCACCCTTAACTGTTGATGATCGTGTATCATGGAAAACTAGGGTTCATGTGATTTTGAAGAGTTTGGAGTTTTAAACAAGTAAGTATCTTATGGTTCTTCATGATTTGTAGAATGAAACATGCATTATGATAGTTAGCAATTAAATGTTTATAAAATGAGGATTTATATTTGCTTAAACGTGAATGAGAAACTTAGGTATACCCATGTCTTGCTTTCGTATATTTGATGATCAATATTTCATAAGTTGTTGTTAAGATGATTTTTGAGATAGAAAGATCATTATGAAGATGTAAAAAGAATGCCGAAATTTCATAAAAGGATGATATGCTTATGTTCTATTTTGACTATTTATTTATGTGGCTCTCTTTAGGTGTTATAGACATGAATTAAAGTGAGTTGGAGTTTAAGAAAAGGCTAGTGTAATGTCTTGAAATGAGAAAATTTAAAATGACAAGTTAGAGATGAAATGAAGGTGTTAATGTGTAATATCCCGTTTCCATACTAAGGGTTAGAACCCTAGATTTCTGTAATTGAGAAAATAGTAATGAGAGATAAGAAAAATGCATTTCATGCTCATGCATAATGTTAGCATATACACATGTGAATATTGATTTTTGCATACTAAAATGATTGTATATTTATTCATTGACATTTTTCGGGTATAACTAATATATAAATGTGATTATATTTGGAATTGTGAATTATATATGTTAAGAAATGATTTGGAGAGTATATTTACTAAATCAGAATTATTAATGAAAATTTTGGGAATTTTTTAAAATTTTAGGGTATTTTTGGACTAGGAAAAATGCCAAGTGATAGAACAATTGATGAATAGTGGTAGAAATAAATGTCAAATGGCAGTAGAAATTTTAATATGTGACATTAAGATTTAATGACTTATGTCATTAAAAATTAGGAGACAATTAGAATAGAAATTGGAGACAAATGGACTAGTTAATACAAGACCAAGAAGAGACCTTAAGTGACATGTGGCAAGTGACAAGTGTCACTTGCCACACCACTTGTTTAAATAATGAATTTATTAAGTGAAAGACCATATTTTGGGTCTTTCACTTGCTAAATACAACATTCGCTTCTCTCATCTCCATCTTCTTCATTTTCTTCATTTTCTCTCTTCTTCACTCACGACATTCTCTTCTCCAAGCATCAAAACAAAACCTTGCTTTCTTCCATTACTAGCCACTTAACTAGCTAGCTATCTTCTTCTTGTTGCTAAAAGACCCAAGCCATTTCACCTTGAAAGCTGATGATCGTGGGATGCATAGGAGAGGTTAGGATTAAGTGTAATTTGAAGACATTGAAGCTAAACAAGTAAGTATAAGCATTAACTCTTCTTGATTTGTTAAACGAAGCATATTTGATGATAGTAAAAGGTTAAATGTTCATAAATTGAGGATAGGTATATGCAAAAACATGAGTGAGTAATGTGGGAAGATTAATGTCTTGCTTTTACATATATGATGATTAATGATCCATAAGTTGTTATAGAGATGTTTTTGAGGTAGAATGATCATTATAATGGTGTTTGGATGAGTGTAGTAAATTGATGAATGAATGGACATGGTTGATGTCATGTTTTGTGGTTATGATTAATAGTATTTTATGACTTGTTTTATGAATGTTTTGAGTTGTAAATTAAGGTGAGAATGAAGAGGAAATGAAGTACAAAAGATGATCTATGTACTAGATGTGTTAGATGTAAAATGTAGGAAGTTATTAAAATCTGAAAAATTGGAAGAGAATGGCTATAATATGTTAGTTGTAACATTTTCCATTGATTACGCATCTATAATTTAGCTATAACTTGTTCTATAGATATCCAAATGAGATGATTTTTTATTTGGATTAAATTAGAGACATGCTTTTGGCTTAGATCACGAGTTGGAGATAAGCGAACTCGAACTGCTAACATCTGCCACAAGGTAAACTACCCCCTCTCGGCCCTGAATTTTGACTTGAAGTTTAGTACTGGGTGTCAAAAGTTGATGATGAATGTATATATATGTGTATGTTCTATTATTAGTGTTCATGATCAATCATGGACTATAATTTGTTTACAGATGATATTGATTTGAAATGGAGTCAAAATGATGGGAAAATAAGGAGAAATTAAATTAGAGATGATAGACCAAGCATAAGGTAGGGTATGTAGTAAGTTTCTGTAAGAGACCTGTACAGGTCCGCTCAGCGGACATGGATGTCTGCCTAACAGACATTCACGGGCCAGTTGGTCTTAATTAAAGCTTAAATGGGACTTGAATTGAAACTAAAATGATGCTTCAATTAATTAAATGATGTGTGATATGTTTGAATGATAATTGGGGTTATAACTTAGTGAATGAATGGATGATATCAAAGTACCAAAGGCATGAGTATAATGGGAATGAAGATGTTCACATGATTGCGGTTATGATTCAAAGGAGCTGAGAAATATGTTTTAAGTAAATGTGAATGAGAATTGGGTATTATGAGAACTTATAATGTTAGAGAAAAAATGACGAGAAATTGGTTTATGATATTAGAATAACCAAGTGTTCTTAAGGTGTAAGCGTAAGAATAAGCTAGATACATACAAAAGATAAGAATTGAATGGTGAACTTAGAATGATCATGTACAAATGAAGTGTAAATCTAAGTTCAATTAGATATATATGAATTATGAATTGAGAATGAGCATCATATGTGAATTTAAATAATATACCTGGGATTGTCATTGAGTATGCATTATACACAACATATATACATATGTATGTGATTGAGTGTTCATAAGATTGTGTTATTAATAATATGTGTGCAATATATGTTTTGTATAATGTTGATACAGGATTGAACATCCACATCTAGATGTTTCTAGACTATGGAAGCAATTGCTAACCTGGAGCATACTGTGAGTTAACCTAAATGATCTCATTTCATTATTTGTCTGTTTTAAATTTCTGCATTGAATTACTACCGATATGATTGATATGCAATGTGATTGTGTTGATTCCAGACTTTGAAAGTCCAAGACGTTTAATGTATGAATAATATTAGAAGTGCTCATTAAATGTGAATTAGATTAACTATTTGGTTTCTCAACTTGATTGTTGAATGCCGGACCAAGTTTCGAAGAAAAATATGAATGTGCATGTGAATGAAATAAGTGATTATCAACTTACATGTTGAATGCCGGAACAGGGTCCGATGACATGTGTAAAGTGAAAGAAAGTGACTGATTAATCATATGTGATTGATGCATTTCATTACATAAACGCATAATAACATAAAGATTGTTGTGACCGGAGTAGCCACTAAAAAAGAACTTAAAGCTCAGAAAGTTAAAAAGAGCTAAAAGCTTATAATGTGATTAAGAGCCAAAGGCTCACTATGTATAACAAGTCTGGTATCCCTAATGGATATGAGACAGTTATAGTTATAGGCACACGATCACATCAATAATAATTGAAAGTGAGTCTCATAAGCACTACATATCCATCTGATATGTATGACTTAAATAGTTTAACTAATTTCTGAATGTGATATATGTTTAAATGAATATGAAATGCATGTGACTCATCATAATGAATTGATGAAGTGATGTGAATTATGTGATTATATGGATTAATGTGTTATGTGGTTGAGTGAGCTATTGAGGATAGTCCACTTACTGAATTCGCAAAACTCACCCCAAAATTTGAAATATTTTTCAGACTTAGAAAAGATCTTCAGTTAGACAAATTGGAGTCTAGACACTGCATTCAAGTAAGAGATAGAAGTCGAGATCAGTTCACGGCTACATTTGTATTTTCTTATTTTTGTATCAAATTGTGTATTCCGCAATTATTGTGTCATGTGTATTTAAACAAATTCTATTTTGTAACGACTTTCCAAATTGGAAATGTTTATAAATGAGATTGATCAAAAAGTGTAGTAACACTCGTTAATGAAAATGTTTATGAATAAAGCGGGCCCAATTTTTTATCGATTTCCTAAATATGCGTGTGATGTTACCAAAAAATTGTAATGAGTTGACTGACTGGCTGTTCTATCATGCCACTCTTGTGTGATACGTACTCGGACATCACTGAGGATGTTGGGTACGTGTCCTGCGAGAGTGGGGTATTACAAAGAAAGTACAGCTTGAAATATGATATAGCCGTGGTATATATGGACCAGATGTAGCACATATAGTTGGTGTGGTAAGTAGGTTATAAGTAATTTTGGGAAAGCTCATTAGAATGTTGTTAAGTGGATTATGCAATACTTGAGAGGTACGAGTGTTATTTGCTTTGTTTATGGTTCTAGTGACTCAACTAGTGGTGTTGTTGGCTATATAAATTCTAATTTTGTTGGAGATATCTTGAGAAAGAGACAATTTACATGATATAACTTTACCTTGTTTAGATATACACTCAAAGTAGAAATCAACACTTTTGATGATAGTTATGTACAAAAAAAGTAGAATAGAAGTCACTAACAAAAGTGATTAAAAAGGTATATGGTTGTGTAGTCTTATTGATAATTTAGGCATGGATGTGCCAAACACTTATTATTTTTATTGTGATATTTAGAGTTTACTGCCGATAAGATTACCAATCTCCTCCCTCTATCCGTACCTAATAAATTCATCAAATATAACATCTCTACTAATCAAATATCCTAGAGTTCTATCATTTTTAGTAACTACAATCTATACCCTTTAACACTAATAGCATACCCCAAAAATTTGTACTTCATTACCCTTGGCTCCAGTTTCAATTATTAACCTAAGAGTATGTAGGGAACCAAATATCATCATGTAACAATAATCAAATGGAGTACCTTATCATACATCTTAAGGAGTCTTAAACTGTGGTGCATATGATGGAGATATGTTTACTATATAAGCAACAATATTAATCATTTTAGAAGAAAAAAAAACTACTTCTACAATACAATGTTTAGTTACATGCGTCTAACATACTATGTGAGTGCTTGGTTCATCCATTCTACAATTCCATTATGTTATGGTGTATGACGTATACATAACTTATTAAATGAATTATTATAGAATTTCATCCTATTATCTGTTCCAAGTGTCTTGATATAGGTTTTAGTGCATTTTTTAATCATTGTCTTCCATTCTTTGAAATTTTCAAATACTTTTGATTTTAAAAAAAAATACACTCACACTTTCTCGAGTAATCATCAATAAATATGAGAAAAAAATCTGTCATAGGATTGAACTAAAACAAAACCCCATAAATTTGAATGAACAAAATCAAGAATTATAATGGAAGTAGGTTTATCAAAAATGAATTTTGCTTTGTGATGTTGTCTAAGAACACAAGACTTATAAAATTGCATATTCCCAGTAACAACTCCATCTAACAATCCTTTCTTACTCCAAATCATAAGCCTCTACTTATTGATGTGACTTAATCAGTAATGCCACAACTCTATATTGTTTTCGTTTATTAGGTGATTGAGATTTAATCGTACATCCTATAATTGTTTTGCCAATTAGGATATATATATTCTAAGTTATAGTTTTTCTTTCATTACAGTCATATTGCCCCTTAACAGTTTTAGCTATCCATCATGACCAAAAAATTTATACCCTTGACAATTTAGAGTACTTAAGAAGATCATATTCTTTCAAAGTTTATGAATATACTAGGCATCCATTGTTGTCACAGTTTCATTTTACATTTAGATCTATATAAAACCATTGCCTATGATAGTATGCTTTCCATCATCACCCAACCTAATAGTACTATTTCATTCATTAAAAGAACAAAACATGTCCTTATTGAAGGTTATATGATAAGGTTCTCCAATGTATAGTAACCACTAACTTATAGAGTTAGACTTACTGACCATCAAAACATCACCTCCTCTTCCATCCTCTTTATCGAAGCTTAGATATACTACAGTAACACTAGCTTTATGATCTATCTCCTTTTTTATTTTCTTTCTTCCATTGTTCACAGTATATCCTAAAGTGTTGCTTCTCTTTATAATTAAAATATCAAACAATTTTTGCCTTTAATTTAAATTATTACTGTATTCTCTTTATAATTAAAGTATCAAACAATTTTTGCCTTTAATTTAAATTATTACTTGCTCTTGTTTCTAGTATTCTTATCCCTACTCCTACCTCTAATGATAATCATACTCAATTCTAATCTATCTTTGTAAGTGCTAAAAATCTTTTTCTTCAATTTTTTTTACTACAGGGCATCTTTCACATCATTAAAATAGTTTATGAAATTTTCATATAAATTTAGCAAGGAACACAATAAGATTATTTCTTCATCCTACTACCAGCTAGATCTATATTTGGCAACATCTTGATGATCCAGGAGTTGATGGAATATTATGAGAAAAACATGCTTATAAGGAGTTCTGAAATTAAAATGGATTTCTTAAAAGCATTTGATACTTCACAGTGGAACTTTATTCTTTCTTGTCCTGAATGGTTTGGATTTTTGACCAAGTTCATAGGCTAGATTAAAGCCTACATATGCACCACTACTTACAATGTACTAATCAATGGTAATCCTAGCAAGATATTCAAAGGGCTAAAGGAATATATAAAATGCAGAAAGCACCAATCATCAATCCTTAAAAACGTTACACAGAAAGTTATTAGAAAAATAAACCCACATACATCAATTCTTCAAATACCATGAGAAACAAACCCATATTAAGCTTAAAAACATGAGTACTTGATTTCAAGTAAAATGTTCTCATCATACACCAGCAACCACAAAATGGGTACGAGAAAAATTGTAAGCAAATATCAAAATAAAGGATAGGAATGCAAATAACTCTAACTTACTTGATCCCACCGCAACAAGAAACTAAAAAGGACGGCAATGAGCGATGGCGAGGAGAAGATGAGCGACGGTAAGGGAGGAGAAGAAGGTTCGCAAACACAGAGGGGGAAGGCTTGGATGGGTTTTTCCCCGATCAAAAATGACATCGTTTGGTTTTTAAAATTATTAATATGAAGATAACAACGAAGTGGCCAAATCGTCAAAAATTCACCGACGGAATACATCACCGTCAGTAAACCCCGATGCTTTAGCGTAAATTTATCGAAGTAGTTATACCGTCAGAAAATCACCAATTGATCTATATTTCGTCAGTAAATCCTGATGCTAGTTTATTGTGGCAAGCATTCCCACCTAATTTACCGACAACTATGATTTTTTGTTGCTATAATCCATCGCAAATTTGAGGGGATATTTTCCCTGCATCTCTACCAACGAAAATTTTGTCCGTCGCAAAATGAAAACTTTCACGACAGTGTTACCGATGGATATTTTTTCTGTCTCTAATTACCTATGGTATTTGTTATGTCAGTATTTTATCATTTTCTTAAAGTGTCATGCATGTGATCCAGCTAATCTTCAACCTAAAGTCCATCTCAAGCTATCTTTTGATCTCATATCCGAAACTTGCATCTTATCAAAGATTTCTACCAATGTACACCAACACTTGCCAATTCATCGCAATGTCAGTTTTCCTTGCCTATTCGCAAGTCTTTGCCTTATTTTGTCACCCTTAGTGTCAAACATTGGTCAAGGTTTGCCAATGCTTGCGCAATTTTGCAATTAGAACTTAAGGATCTAACAATACTTGTTTTGAACACCAAATAATTACTATAGCATATAAATGAATTCAATGCAGTTGCGACACATCGTACATCTTCACCTTCCAAGTTTAGCTAAGGATATGACCAATTAACCCTAGGCACAGTTTTTTTCTTCAAGGAACATTTGAGGGGTTTAACCACATATATTAGCTACAAATTACATTAACATATTTTAAGTCCATTAAATTTCCTATAAGATAACATGAAAATAGCTCATATAGTTAATTGCTTAATGTCATACAAGATTATGTAAGAGTATGTTGTGTAATGTCATACAGTTGCTTATTTAATACCTTATAAAATAACAAGTAATATCATGTAAGAGTATCTTATGTAATGTCATACAGTTGCTTATTTAATACCTTATAAAATAACAAGCAAGATCATGTAAGAGAATCTTATTTAATTTCATCCTAACTTTTCTCATCATATATTGCAAAGAAGATTAAAGAAAGTCTACATGACCAAACCCTTTTCAAATTTCATGTTTTAATTTAAATTATTGACAAATTTAAAGAATAAATATAGATTGTTCTTTTATATTCAAACTGCCAACAAAGAATCTAACATAAACATATGTCAAGGCCATATGTTACCTATAATAGACAAAAGGAGACACAATTCTCTTTCACCTTTACCTACAAAACATAAATCAAATTCAATTAAAAACAATAACATATGCTTTGAGTTAACACAAGACATGATTAACATTGGATATGCACCTCAATTAGTAACATAGAAGAACAACTAAGAAGCCATGAATGATATTGTTAGAGGAACATGACACAATTGAGATTGTCAGAGGAATAGAGAAGACTAAATGAGAAGAAAAGTAAGGAGGATTGCTAAGGGGATAGAGAAGCATGGAGGATTGCCAGAGGAACAAATAATCATAGATTAAGGACTAGGGATTTAGAAAACAAATGAAGGAGTTAGCTTTTAGATGTTTGTACTAGCCAAACAACAACCTTTAGGATTTTTCAAACATTTTTGTCTAGCTCTAAGATGTTTTTAGCTTTTTTCTGAACTTTTTAAGCTCCATTTATCATATAAATTGCACATCTGATGTAGGAGCCTATAAGAATAAAATAAAAAAAATATCAGGTAGGATTTTTTGATACCAAGTTGATGGAGATGTTAAGTTGATCTTTAAATATAAATTGAATGTTTGTTGAAAGTTAAAACATTTAAGCTAAAAATAAATCCAGGAGAAAACATTAAGGTCCAGTTTTACCCTTTTGTCAATACAAAAATGATTAAACTTCACTTTAACACTTGCTAAGTTATATGTATGTTTTATTAGAGGTCAACTTAAAAATCATAAAACAAAACTCTTAAAATCAAATTTATCGAGCTACTCTAAACAAATTACAGCAAACATAAAGTAATATAAGTAGCATTACAAAAGTTGCTTTGAGTTAATATTTAATGAATAACATACTATAAACATGCATAATGACTATCTAAATTCAAGGGTCTAGTAGCAGAGTTATACTTTAGATGATAGAAGCAATCATCGTTTTGACAATGTCAAGCTTTATGTAACTTTTAAACTTGTGCATTGTACGCTTTCGTTCAATCATATCGGTGCTTTGTATATCCTAGTGATAAGATAAAAATAGGAATATATTCCCTATTTTGATTACAACATTTCTGTTATGTTTTATTAAATCTCATCCATATATTTATATAGAATTCTCTATTTTGGTTACGATATTTCAACTCTATTTATATAAATCTAATCATTCATGTATTTATATAAATATATCTGCATCATTTTTCTATCTGCATCATTTTTCTATTGTCTCATTTGCATGTGGGTCCACTGGAAACAGCCTATATACTATGTAGGATAAGGCTGCATACTATCAGACCTCCCCAGATCCTGCTTCATTGCGGGATTTCGAACTTGGTGATGATGATGATGATGATGATGATATTATCAAAATATAATTAAAATAACATAACTGAAACATAAAATTTCACAGATAAAATCACCTCCTTAAAGTCGTGAAAATATTGAAAGTTGTCGATTGACTCCTTTAGCCAATAATAACACTGATGTGGACACCTTAATGTTCGCGCCTTAATTATCCAATTGGATCCGCTCAATCTTAGCCACGTAGCTTGGTTTCAATGGATTGGATAGGAGCATCAACATACAGTCACTAGCTGAAAGATGAAAAGAAGGTAAAGAGATAAACCAAACGAAAAGAAAGAAATGAAAGGAGAGAGTGTTTGCTTCGGATGAATATTGGATAAAGTGAACAAAAACTTTTTTGATTTTTAATATTTATATTTTTATTGCTAATAATAATTAAATTTTAAATAAAAGTTTGATAAATAATTTTTTTATTAAATTAAAAAATAAAAAACTAAAAATTAAAGATGAAAGTTGAAACAAACAGAGTTTAATCTTGTTCACTTATCGAGGTGTTTAATAGTGCAGGAGTTTAAAGAGCGCTTTGGTGCTTTCAATTTACCCTCTGTCTCCTTACTTATTTGTGCTTAATATGGAAAAGTTGTCCTTGCTTATATCCAATAAAGTGATGTCTAATGAATGGAGGCCTATTAAGATTTCAAGAACGAGTCCCTCTATATCCCACTTATTTTTGTCGACGATGTTCTCTTATTTTCTCATGCTAGTATAAGCGACTATATGGTTGCTCTAACCACTATGTGACAATTTTGTTCTTGTTCTGGTATGGTCATTAATGCACAGAAGTCTAGGATGTTCTTATCGCCTGGTGTCCCTCACAGGTATAAGGAATCTCTTCGCCGGAAGTTTAATTTTAAATTCACTATGAATTTGGGGATGTATCTTGGAGTTCCTTTGCATGGTGGTAAGACAAACCGTGACTTTCAACATGTTCTTGATAAAATCCAGGGACATCTTCAAGGCTGGAAAACTAAGTTGCTTAATAGAGCTGCTAGGCATACTCTAGTTCAATTCACTCTCTCAACCATCCTTCTCTACTTGATGCAGATATGTTGGATGCCTTCAGGTGTTTGGCATTCTATCGATAAAGCATAAAGATCCTTCCTATGGAGTTCTTCAGGAAATGGCAAGGGGATCCATCTTCTTAATTGGGAATCGGTTTGTAGCCCCAAGAATATGGGAGGTTTAGGCCTTCGGATGGCTCGAGACAATAATATTGTCATTCTTGGTAAGCTTATTTGGTCTTTAGTGCATAATGATAATAAGTTGTGGGTTAAAGTTTTGCAAGGCAAATACATTGTTACAAACCAAATTTTAAGGCTAACATGCCCTTTAATGCTTCATCTTGCTAGAAAGCTATTCAAAGCGCTATCCCTTTCTTGAAAGATGGTTTTGCTTGGCATGTGAGAGATGGTTGTACTATTTTCTTTTGGTTTGATAGATGGGTTGGTGAAGCGCCTCTCTAATGTCTCATTCATACTATTAGCGTGCAGGATCGGGATCTTACATTGTTTGATTTACTCTCATCAGATAGTGAATGAGATTTCTCTACTATTAGTACCACCTTGGACCTCGAAGTTTGAAAGCAAATCTTTGCAATTCATGTGGCTCCTTATAGTACTTGTATTGATGTTTTGATACGGGGAGAAACTTCAATGGGGTCTTACATGGTTAAGTCTAGTCATGAGTTCCTTACTCATTTATCATATCCTCCTGACTCTCATAAGCAATGGTGTCGAATTTGGAAGCTACACTTATGTCAGAAATTTCGATTCTTTCTCTGGCAGATAAGGTGGTAGCGTTTACCAACAAATTCCCTTTGCTATGATCATGGTTTTGCACAATCTCCATTGTGTTCTCAACGTGGTAAAAGTAATGAAACAACTCTTCATGCCATTAGAGATTGTCTATGGGAAAAGCATTTTTGGCACCAAATTCTTGGAAATATTCCAAGGTGTTTTTTTTTCTCGTAATGGATTAACATGCATGTCCTTGATACTAGTCTGCCTTATGACTATATATTGAATATTGTTATTGGCGCTTGGGTTGTATGGTGTGCTAGAAATAAAGATGTTATTCAAAATGAAGCTATTACCATCATTAGTCAATGTCATTGGCATACCACGTCGATCAACAACTGTAGGATGGCCTTCTATCATACTAGTTCAGATCTTACAAACAATACCAGTGTGTGGATCTCTTAGCACAGTCCTCCGATGGGTTTTGTTAAATTAAATGTGGATGGAAGTGCTTTTGATAATCCAGGTGACGTTGGATTTGGAGGTCTGATTTGTGATGAACATGGATGATAGATTATTGGCTTCTCAGGATATATTGGTCATGCTTCTAATGCTGTAGCCGAGTTGCAGGCACTTCGGCATGGTTTAATTTTGGTTTGGGATCGTGGTTACCGAAAAGTTATTGTTGAGTCTAATTCTCAAGATGTAGTTAATCTTGTGATAACTTTTGGCCCCAATTCGCATCCTATTTTTATTCTTATTGGGGACATCAAGATGTTAATTGTAAGAGATTGATGCTACTTTCTCCGGCACATTTTTCATGAAGCTAATCAATGTGCGGATTTCCTAGCTAAGTATGTTCCTCAACTATGATTCGATGGTTTCTTTGGGAGACTCCAGCTTCGGGGCTTCGATTGTTGCTTCACACTTATCAGAGATCAGTGGCTTTCTTGAGGCGTAATCCTCACTTGTTTTTTGTATCCAATTATTCAAAAAAAAATTGCCCATGGAAATGTTTGTTTGCTGCGAGTGAAACAAGACACAATATATATATATATATGTTTGTTTGCTGTCGAGTGAAACAAGACACACGCACCTCCAGGAGATTCGGCTGTTAAAATCTGGATAGCAAAGGCTTACAAAGTGCAGTTTCTTGCTGAGAGCTTTGATGAAGCGTGTGATTAGAAAGCCAAGTGTGGTTAGAATGAACGTCAGTTAGCGGAGAATAACGGATTGTAAATAGCTGAAAATGGGAGGGTAGTTCTAGAGCGAGAAATGAGGGGAGAGTAGTTTTCGTGTTAGTTTGAAGCCGATGATATGCTTGTTTATTTGCATGTGGGATGATGTATTTTAGTATTCATTCCTTTGAACCATTTGGCATCCTCTGAGCATTTGGGCATTACATGTCAAATTAGGAGATATGGAATAGAGAATTCCAATCTTCTTTTAAGATTATTTTGGAGTCCCTAAGTTTAGTATTAGATTGTAGCGTTGCTTTTGCTGCAAAAAGTTTGGTTACTTCTTTGGCAATGCTTTAGTTTTAAAAGGTAAGACTTCGGTACACCAGGAAGAAATTCTTACTTTTCCATTACCTTATCTTTAGAAAATGATGAGAGAGAGCAATATCGCTGTGCTTTAGGCAATGTCGTTTTCATGTGGTACTACTGGAAAAGAACAAATATTTTATCTATTCGTCACCAATCGTTTTACAAGAGAAATCTTTGATGCATCACCTCCAATTTCTTCGAACACTACCAGTAAGTTTTGAGTTGGTTTCAACCATGACCTTGGTACATGGTACCTGCAAATCTCCAAATGTCAAAACCAAGTTAGAATTTGCCCATGTAATATGTTCAAATTTATACTCATAAGTAGTTGATTATGGTAAAGTTTTTACCACTTTTGAGTTGGGCTGCCACAACCAAGTTCGCATCTATGCGGCCTGTATGTGCCTGCATAACTGCAGCCACTAGCAGTGCAATTTCCACTGGCAGGGACGGTCCAATATCTTCCAATACCCTGCCCATTGATCCATATTTGACCCTTCACCATGCCACTCATGCTCAAAGCCAAGGGGTCATCTCCTTTGGGTGCATCGAAATATCCCTGCAAGTTCAATCAGAACAGAGGATTATCCAATCTTGGGTATTCTCTGGAGCATTATAGACATGTTTTCTTTGGCTTACCCTGAACCAGGTCAAAGGTTGCTGTTTGTCGCCTTCAACGGACTCCTGAATCCAAGCAACTGACGATACTGAGTCGGGAGATCCTAGATTCATTTCTTCTCCCTTAAGACCAACCTATACAAAGAAGAATGTATGCATTGGAAATCATGGAATAAAGAAAATTTACTGGGGACAAAGTTTAAGTTAGAAGAAGAATCACAACTGGGAATGAAGATATCAAAGAGACTGGCGTATTTGTACCTTGTAGGACCATTTCTGCCCAGTTAAGTCCATGCCCCCTTGGTCGAGACCATGGAGAACGATTGGTCCAAGTATTCCAGTGTTCCATGCCTCAAAATGGGGACCATTGTTCTTCAACCATTGACAAGGAGAAATTAGAGATGGACAAGAAGATTGGCAGATAATAGGGAAGAAAAGAAAGCGGGAAATACCAAATTTCAGTCGCTTACAAGTCAGTGTATGATGATAATCCAAAAACAGGACAGGAAGGTTCTATCCAGTTATTTGATAATTCTTTCAATATACAAACTGGCTAAATTAGTACAAAGATCAGAATACATGTATGAACTTGGTAGGGAATGGAGAAATTACAGGCAATCCAACAGCTACACTGAGTAGTGAGATTCTATTTCTTCCAGCATGCAGCTTCACTTTTCCTGTAAAAGTGAATTTCCTGTTTCTTCGAGTGCCATATGCGAATCCTGCATTATAGGAGCACAAAACCACACATTCTTGTCAAAATGAGACACGGTTTACTCTACATATCCTTTGTTGTTCTTTCTTCCTTTAATTTGTTCTTTGCGTTTGCACTTCCCCTAAACTACCTGTACCTGGTGTATGTTGGAGTTGAAAGATGTACCTGAAAGCTGTTCGTTTATGAAGACATGCATTGCATGGCCAGCTGATTGCACTGAGAGAGTGGGAAGTTTATCTCCATGTAGAAATGATTCTGACGGACTTATCTCGATGCTGGGATCACCGTACAATGGTAGAAATACAATGACAGTACATATAATTTATCTATTCATTATGATCAACAAATAGAACTTAAGGTGGCGCAAATTGACTGGAACTCACCTGGTTGTGTACCATAAATAGTCACTTGTATCTCTGGTGATATTCAACTGCTCCAAGAGACCAGCCGTAGTCATCATGTGGTCATCATCAGCTGATAATATGTCTTCAATAAAGGTCTCCCACGAGAGAATTTGGTTATCAGTGGGCAGCATTTGCACTTGAGAAGTCTTCTGTTTTACCTGCAAAAATTGTGAGATTGACACATTTTATGTTTCTTATTTGTTATTTTGGAGATTGTCAAATATTTGTTTAAGTTCAAATCACTTACTTGGGCAGTATTGAAAGCAACATTTTTGCAATCAGGAAGGATACTGATGGACCAAGGAGGCAGACTATACAGAATATTGTTGAATCTCACCCTTGTCGTTGATCCATGATTGTAATTAGATAGAAAAGCTGCACAGTCACCTGAATCTGAAGAAAATACATGCGCCTGGAAAACACAAATTAAGTTCAAGTCCTTCTAACGATTTGTTTGAATGTAGACAATCTTTTATGAAAGATATCTTCAGACAGCTAGTAATGAAGTTATCATTGGCCTCAATGGAACTGTCTATTATCTAAAATTATTTCAGTACAAAGGTGCTTTCAAGTTGTGATTCTGCAACAGTACGCAATAAGTCCCTCTGGCCTTCATTGGGATTAGAAATTATACCTGCTCGTAATTTCCCAAAGGCGAGACAATAGGATCAGCATTGAGCAGTGCTTTTTCACATAACTTAATAGCATTATGAAGATCCTTTAAATGACCATACTTGGGTTGCCTAATCAGACCTATCAAAGGAGGACCAAACCGTTACTAGAGAAATCCAATAAAGACATTAGTTTAACTTTGAAATTTTATTTAGACTAGTCACCATATTCATCGATGGGGGAATCATAGTCGTAGCTGGTAGTAATGAAAGGGCCTCCAGATGTTCTTCCAAAGTTGGTTCCTCCATGATACTATAAAGAACAATAAAGGAATCAGATTGGCTTGTATACTTGAACTCTCTTTGCAAATGACTGCCCCATTCCACAAGTGATGTCCACAAGGACAAAATGCCTCATCCATGCAATTAGTTTATAGTAACCTCTTTCTTCTGTTTTTATTTTTTTTAAGGAAATTGAAACAGAAGCCCTCAATGAATAAGTGATACTACAGGAATAAATCCTTCAGAAACTAAGTGATAGGGTGTAGAGTTCCCGCGAGGACCTAAACTTCTGTCTGGTGTAAAGCTCAGATACTCGTGTTTCCTTCAAATTCAAGGACAGAATAAAGCAAGTTGTGATTGCCTTTCTTATCTTTGATAATTAGAGACAAAAGTAACTAGTGAAACAATTAACATTTCCTTCTTGTGGTACATAAAATGAGTATTGGGTACAAATTTACTACAATGAATTAAGAGCTGAACCAAATTTTAAGCAGTTTTGTAAACTTACCATGTAATAGTTGACAAAAGAGCCTCCCTTCTTGATGAACCGAGCAACTGCAAATGCTAAATCCTCAACGGGGCGTTGGTAAATTGGACTTCCATAGTCTGTGAACCTATAGAAAGAAGTTGCAAGTCAACTAAATTCCTAGGGAAACTGGAGACTAAGTGATAGGAGATACAAGCTCACCAGCCACTCCAAGCTTCAGTCCATATTGTAGGTTTGTGGGGTTTATTTGGGGAGAAGTAGTCACAGTAAAAACCATTGCAAGTGTTGATCTATCAAATGAAACACAGGCATGATTCAGATATTCATTTCCTTGTAATCAAACTGAAGTTAACTAGGCTTTATCTAATTATAAAATCCTATAGTTCTTTCTTTTCCACTCAATGATAAAAGTAGTTTGATGGGTACTAACTGCTTAATTTCTATGCCTGCACCTAAACAGCTCTCCGATATTCCCAAGGCAAAAAGATAAAAGAGTAAGAGCGAGAGAAGGAAAATATTAAGAGAAAGGAAAAGAATATGTATAAGATGTAAATAGCTTAAAGAAAAGAAGTGTACCACAGGGTCTGGTGCATCAGATTCCTTGCACATAACCCATGGAACTCCAGTCTTCATTGATTCAGCCATATTAGCAGCCCAAGTCATATACGCACGACCTGCAGCACCAAATGCCTTGCTTTCAGGCTCATACTCATTCTCAATCTGCACAATGGAACGGAAACAAATCATGAAAACAAACATAGTGCATCCAACAGAAGTTTAGCAAGCAATGAAGGCCATTGAGTTTTGTAATTCTGAAGCACTTCTGTGAAGTCATAAATCTGAGTGAAATCAATGAGCAGAATAAATTCATGGGACCCAGAAAGCACACCTGGGAGAGGATGATAGGCCCGCCTTGAGATGCAAACATATTTTCATTCTTCATCATTTGGACTATTCGATTAGTGAACTTTTGCATAGCAAGCTGCAATAAATATCGAGACTGTAAGATACTAAGAACAAATCCACATAAACAAGTGGTCAAGTTGCTTGTTGTTAAAGAATTTCAAAGAGATAATACTCATTGCAGATATAATTACTTAACCAATTCCTAGTCTTTTCTTAATTCAGCACTGTGAAATACACCCTCCAAACACACCGACACACATAGGAAGAGGGAAGCAGTGAGAGACCTTGAAAGGTTCATTATCCGTCCTGAAGCTTATACCAGGAACATACTTCAACCAAACTGGAAACCCTCTAACAAATGAAGAAAAATAAAACATTGTTAAGGAAAAGATAATTTGAAGAGCACAAAAGTAAAACTACTGAAAATCTCAACAATGAGTTTGCTTCATTACCCAAAGTTCCACTCTCCACATATATAAGGGCCAATGCGAAGGTGCACATAAAGTCCAGCTCTGTGAGCCAGCTTAATGAACCCAACCAAATCATTTCTACCCTCAAAATTATACTAAACGATCATTCACGAACAGAAAACTAAATTAGTCGTGAAGAAAACAGTGAAACACGACAGGATTAAACAAAGGTAAACAGTGAAGAAAGCAAATAGATAGAGCAAGTTACATGTCCTGGAGAAGGTTCGTGGAGGTTCCAAAATACGTAAGTGTCAATGGCATCTAAACCACCATCTTTAGCTTTCTGTATAAGTCCTTCCCACATCTGCATTTTGTAGCTACATAGCATAAAGATGGTCGCATGGCCATAAATGCACCAAAACCTTTTGTTTTCTTTTTGAAAATGAAAATGGTGGTAATTAATGAAAAATGAAATGTTACTAAATGCACTAAAACCTTACATTGCTGATAATATTTCATGAAAACAAAAAGAGAAAGAGTTAACCTCAGGAGTGCTTCTGGGATAATGAATGGAGCCAGAGAAGAGAATTCTTCTCTGCCCGTTAATGATCAGAGCTTTCCTGTCATAGGTAACATCACACTTTGTCAACTGGAGACCTAAACATAGTAACACTGTACAGAGAGCAAGCCACATGGTAACTGAGCTAGCTTCCATTTTTTTCTTTTGTTTCGAGAGAGAGAGAGAGTGACAAAGTGAAAGTGGCTTAAGGGAAGTGAGGAAAAGAAAAGATGAAGCGTGTGGTAAGAAAGAGAATCAAAGGAGTGGATCGCTCAAGAAGGTAAGACAAAGGTTTATTTGTCATGAAGTGTTCACAGTTGGGCTGTGTGACTATTTGCAGTTGCAGGTAAATAAACTGCGAGTGAGCAAAGAAAAAGAATTATGAGATGGTAAAGTTGCGGATTCTATGCATAACACAGTGTTCAGTGCAGGAGTTTTGATAAAAAGTTGCTGACAGAACAAAACATAATACTGACGTTTGTTCAGAACAGAATATGTTGAAAGAAAAAAACTATCCATTTACATAGTCTTTGAAATTATCCAGTCATTATTTTAGAATTAAAGCTTTGATTATAAGTAGAGCACAGTAATTGTAAGAACGATGTTATTGGGGCGTTAGCTGTGCTTTAGAGAGATAACCACAGAACAGAATAGTTAATTTACTTAAATGAGATTGAATTTTCTTGATATAATTATTCTATATTCATACCAATCTACATAACGTGAAGTTAAGGTCATGTAAAGATATACTTTTCTTATCAAATCACACAAGATATGTGTTTGCAAATTCATGCTTATACATGTATAGACTATTGGCGTGTATATAATGATGCAATCCTCGTGCCTCCAAACTATTACTGCTCAAAAACATGTCAACACATCGTATTGTGTCTTAACTTTCATTAAAAAAAAATCCCGCAATAGATAAAATAAAATTTAGAAAAAACAAGTTCATGTTTCAGTAGGTATTGACAGCATTAATATGGGCACCATAATCAATAGGGAGCCAAAGAGTTTGCGTGAGGCTTGGGCAAAGACGTGATATTACATAGGATTCTGTTAGTTTCCTAGTAAAGTTACGTCCTTGGTCCATGTATGGCAACAAGTGCTTTTAGAAAAAGATGGACACTCGTTGTGACCCACCAACCATAATAGACGGCAAATAGTAAATACCCATACGAGACTCCGCAATTAAAAAGTTATATTTAGGGGACGAGTCCAAACTTTAGGTATGGTGTGAGATATGGCTCTGAAGTTTGTCTTTCTCGATTCATCAAATGATGACTAAAATAAGAAAGGGGCAATGTAGAGAAAGACCGGTGAAGTTGTGGAATTCGCTCGACAACATTACAACTACAAAGGAAAAACCGAAAACAGAGGTGCATTTAGCATTGTTATGCCTCTTTTTCAGACTTTTCTTATCAAACGTCGCTGTCGTGGTTGAGCTATCACGTATAATTGTTATAGTAATTTTCACATGACAATTATTAATAGAACATAGATTTATCTCTTAGATTTCGTAACGTTCATACTATGAAAAGTAAGTCCAAAGCAATTTGGTTGCGCTTAAATGCACAGTACCGTTAATCACAACATCAATGCTTGAATAACAAGCAATTATGGAGAATTTATGGCGCCAACGTAAAGGGACAGGCAAGTAAACTTAGGGGCGTTTGGTTTGAGCACAGAGTTGGGTACAGATATAGGTATAATAGTATAAGAGAATAGGAATGGGTATGAAAAATAAAAAATGATGTTTGGTTTGTAACTTAAGTTTCTGTATTAATACCAATAATATTGTTTGGTTTGTTGCATTAATAGGAATGAAAGATAAAATAATACCATTTTTCATATCATATTTAAACTGGAATATAAAGCATAATAATAATAATAACAATAATTAATAATAATAATAATAAGTTTAAAATTTATTATAATAATAATAATAATAATAATAATAATAATAAAGATGATGACGATGAGTTTAATAATATAATTAAGAATAAAAATTGTTTATGTGAAGGAGGGGTATAAATAGTAACCACTAGATTGGAATGAAAACTTTATACCTACCCCTTTGAAGGGTTTAGTAGATTCCCAAATTTAATGGAATAATTCCATTCTCTTATAATTGAAAAACCCAAAGTAAACACTATCTTTTGCAATTATTCCATTTCTTTATTCCCAAACTCTCAAACTAAACACCCCTTAGTACATCTTATTCGTTACCCTCTTAAAATTCAGTTTGATGTAAAGGTAATGGCATACAAGTGTCTGACTGATGGGCTGCTCATTTATTATATGTATCAAGTAATATTAGTAGATTTATGGGAGTTGAGCAGGTTCTTATCAAAGTGGAAAACCTGTGTTCCTGCTTTCTTAAAAATCAAATTAAATCCATATAAGAACGCTTTAACAACCATCAGAACACGATTCTCACTAAACTGAAACAGTTGAGAGATGGTGGCTTCATACTTAACAGAAATAGGACCTAAACACGTTATACATCCAAGTTTACACGACAAGAGATTAAGTGTCCGTTTGGTTAAACTTTTGAAGAGTTTAAAAGTATTTTTTTACCACAAAAACTATTTTAAGAAAAATAAATAAATATTTAACTGTAAACTTTAAAAGTATCTTTAAAGTAAAAATAGCATTATTATTTTACTTCCAGATGGAAACTTGATTCCAAAAGTTCAATCTGTGGTTCTCTTCTATACAGATTGAGTGAGTGACCTGTCGGATCATTGGAATTGAAAACTCCATTATATTACAGAGCTCTAGTATAATTTCTCAAAAAAAAAAGAGCTCTAGTATAGTATCTTTCTCAACTTTTCCGGATTTTAGTATAGTCTCTTTCTTAACTTTTTCGGGTAAATTTAGGGAAAAAAAACAAATCAATCATATGGCAACATTTTTATAATTATCATAACTTATATTAACTAAATATTATAAATTATCTTATTGACGTATAAAAGGTAACGAGAATTACGAAAACGATAGTTTCTGAATTTTTTTCTTGCAAAAAGTTAATAAGCTTCAAGTTTTGTTTTTGTTTTTTTTTTGCCAATATAAGCTTCAAGTATTTGATGCATCCATTTCAGTTGATACTGAATAAGAACGCATTTTGATTGTAAAATTTAACTGTAGGGATCACCCATCACCGACTTCTGATCGAATCTAATTGCGATTTTAGAGTTTTAATTTGTAGTTGAGGTAACCATGAACCTTCCCATCAAGTCTGTAACCGACAAGATAGCCAAAACTATGTAGTGAAATTTCAGTGCCCACATGATGTTCTCCCACATCTACCCTTACATTTTATCGGCTTCATTTAATACTGACCTTCGTTGTTCACAATTTGGTAAAGTTAGCACGTCTAGAAATTCCTTTGATTTTTTAATAATTATTTTAAGTAGCATTTTAAAAATTAGATTTAAAGTTAAATTGATACAAAAGGAAATTTAATATTTAAAAGATTTAACTGGTATTAAATAGTTACAAAATCGGTTAAAAATTAAATAAAAATAAGAAATTTTTAAAATGGTTAAAGGATATTATCCTTAATTTAAAGTTTAATTTTTTAAATAAAAATTAATTAATTACTTTTTATTTATAAAAACTTATTAGTTTATAAAAATTGAGCAATTAATTAATAACCTAATCAATTTTTAATAATAAGAGTAATTCAAATTAATCTAACTGAAAAGTTAAAAACTAAATTAAAAAATTAGTCAATTTAATATTTTTACACCTGAACCGTTTAAGTTTTTAGTCGTTGATTATAAATAGTAGTTATACTTTCTTTTTTGAAGAAAAGTAGTTATACTTATTCCATAGTTTCTAGTAGCTCAATAAAAAGAGGTTAACTATGAATACTTAGTTTGGTAGAATTAACAAACTTTACTTACCAAAACAAAAATACAAAAAATGGAGAAAACAAGACTTATATTCTTACATACATTTCAAAAATTTTCCACGGTATTTATTGATAGAGCCCTCCATGTAATCGAGAGGGGGAGATTTGTAGGATATGGGTCTCTCACATGAAGGGATACTATTTTTAACAAATGCGGCACCGACTTCAGTGCTACATTTGTTGAAAACAAAAGGAAGACAGCTGCATTTGATGAATTTGCAGCTGTCTCATGCAATGGAGCACTCCCTGCTTCATACAAAAACACGCAAAATACTTTCAAGAAAATTAGAACAAAGCAATGCTCTGACGTTAGGAAATATTTTCTTAAAGAGTTTGTGAGTGACAAAATAGTGAGGTTAGTACTTTAGGTTAGGAAATACCTTGTGAGCCACTATTTTAGTTTTTATCTCTGTATACCTACTCTTTGTAATAGTGAAAGAATTATTCTGAGTTTTTTCCGTGGATGTAGCCCAAAATTGAAGGTGAACCACATTAAATTTTGTGTCTATTTTGCTCATTTAATTTTTCTTTTTTTAAAAAATATACTCACTGCGCACATCAAGTGGTATCAGAGCTATGTTTTATTTTATTGAAGGTATTTTTTGAAAAGAAGCACATCACGAGGAAGACAAAATTACAAATAATTTTTTGGCGTAATCTGTTCGAGAAGTTGACATAAAACGACAAGTTGATGAATAGTCATCTCAAGTTTTTTAAAATTTGAAAGTTGCAAGGTGACAGCACTGTAGATGTCCCTGCAATATTTACCGAGTCCCACGGTACTATTCCAGTGGGGTCCGATGACACTATTATGGTGAGCATTATTCACAAGTTTTGACGTCCTGATTCCATCTTTGAGGTCGGTTTTCTCAAATTTGGTTTAATTTGGCAAATGGAGGTAAAGATGAGTAAAATAATCAATCTAAACGGTATTAACTACCGTATATGGCGAACGAAGATGAAGGATATCTTGATAATTACGAAGATGCATTTGCCGATATTTTTTAAACAACTAAACCGGAAGAGATATCCAAGGAAGATTGGGAGTTTGAGCAAGAACGGGCACGTGGTTATATTCGACAGTTTGTCGATGATAATGTGTATAATCACATTTGTAACGAGATTCATGCAAAAACGCTATGGAATAAGCTGGAGCAGTTGTATGCTTCAAAGACCGGTAACAACAAATTGTTTTATCTGATAAAATTGATGCAGGTAAAATACCAAGAAGGTACTTTTGTAGCTGATCATTTAAACAATATGGAAGAGAAGGTTGATTAGTTATCAAAGATGGGCATAAAATTTTGGCGATGAGGTGATTGCACTAAATGGCATATTAAATATGGAGTCTGTTAAAAGCATTATACTAAATGAAGAGATGAGACGTAAATCATAGTATGCAGCCTCTTCATCATATTAAGATATTCTGCTTATAAAAAATAGAGGAAGGAGTCAATCAAGAGGTCGAAAGTCCAAAGACAAGAGCAGAGGAAAGTCAAACAGATATGCAAATGTGAAATGCCATTACTGCAAGAAGAAAGGCCATGTCAAGAATTTTGCCGAAAGTTGAAGAAGGAAAAAGGCAAAGATGTGAAGAAAGAAGAAAATAGTGATGATGAACAAAGTAACATTGTGGATGTATTCAACCTTGTTATTGATACAGAGATAGTCAGCCTGGTGTCGCAAGAAACAAGTTGGATAGTTGACAATGGAGCTACTTCATGTTACATCTCACAAACAATTTTTCTCATCTTACACGCCTGGGAATTATGGTGTTATTAAGATGGCAAATGGAAATTTGTCAAACGTTGTTGGCAAAAGAGATGTTTCTTTAGAGATAGGGAATGGTTTAAGACTGTTGCTAAAAGATGTCAGGTACATTCCTGATATGCGTCTAAACTTGATTTTTGTAAATAGGCTAGATGATGAAGGTTTCCAAAATACTTTTGGAAACAGAAAATGGAAGCTTACTAAGGGCTCCTTAGTAGTGGCCAGAGGTCTGAAGCTCTCAAGACTGTATATGATGCAAGCAAAGCTCTCTCCAGTGATGTTGTCAATACAGTGGAGAAGGATAATACAGTTGATTTGTGGCATAAAAAACTAGATCACATTAGTGAGAAAGGGATGACTCAGCTTGTAAAAAAGAATATTTTATCTGGTCTGAACTAGATACATCAGAAGAAATGTGCAGATTGTCTAGCAGGGAAACAAAATAGGGTTTCTTTTCAAAATTCTTATCCATCCAGAATGAAGAATGTTCTAGATCTGATTCACTCAGATTTATGTGGACCATTGCTAAAGTCATTGGTAACGCACATTACTTTGTGACTTTTATTGATGATCATTTTAGGAAAACGTGGGCCTATACTCTGAAGACTAAAGATCAAGTGCTAGATGTGTCCAAACAATTTCATGCCTCAATTGAGAGACAAACTAGAAAGAAGCGAAAGTGCATCCGGACAGACAATGGTGGAGAGTACATCGAATTATTTGCTGCTTACTGTAAAGAGCATGGTATTAGACATCAAATGATATCACCAAAAACACCGCAATTGAATGACGTAGCTGAAAGGATGAACATGACTTTGACGGAAAGAGTCAAATGTTTACTTTCACATTCAAAGTTTTCTAAGGCATTTTGAGGTGAAGCTTTACTTGCAGTTGTGTACGCATTAAATCGTTCACCATATGTTCATCTCTAGTATGAAGTTCCAAAAAAGGTGTGGTCAGGAAAGGATGTTTCCTATGATCATTTGCGGGTCTTTGGTTGCAAGACCTTTGTCCATATTCCTAAAGAAAAAGGAAAAAGCTTGATGTTGAGACACGACAGTGTGTATTCATTGGCTATGGTCAAGATCAATTTGGCTATAGGTTTTATGATCCGGTGCATAAAAGACTTATCAGGAGTCATGATGCTATGTTTGTTGAAGATTAAACTATTGAAGATATCAACAAGACAGATAAGGAAGTTCCAAACTACGATGATGACTCAACAAGTTTCTAATTGAATCCTCCAACAATGGTGCCTAAACAAGTTGGAGATGAAGTGCAGAATGATCAGCTAGAAGCTGATAATGCAAATGCCCCCAATGCAGTTGAACCAGGGGATGATTGTTGGGACCTAATCTCGGAATCGGAACCCCAACCGGAAAATGGAAGACAAAATGCAAAGGTCGAACCCGAAAGTGGGCCGAACCGAAAACGGAAGAATCGAAATCGAAGCAAACAAAGTCCGACATTCGGTAACGAAAATTCTTGAAAATCCTCGTCTCGTTGGAACCTTAAGACTAAAGCAAATCCAAAAAATCGATATAGATTACTCAAAACCAGTATAAATCCGAAACTGGTATAAAATTTTTTTCATCTTTATCAACCTTATACAATCAAAACAGTATAATTTCCCTATTCGGAAATTCATCCTCATGCGAATC
>JANVCL010000214.1:36005362-36034683 GCA_026546855.1 Erythroxylum incrassatum | reverse complement strand
AAAAACTAAAATACATTATTGATTTTTTTATTATGTAATAGTAGGCATAATTTCTTTCTCCTTAATACAGTAATTTAGAACATATATAACAGAGACTGATATTATATAGTAGGTATATGCAATAAAAGTTATAAAGATAAAAATATAATATGATAATTAAAATTTATTGAAATTAATAAAATACAGCAATATATTTTAATGTATAACCAATTAATAATAATTCTAATAATTATATCTAAAATTAAGTATAATATAAAAGTTAAGATAATAGTAGCAATTAACTAAACCATAGTTAATAACATTATTTTTTAGTCAGGGGTAAATGTGTCATATGAAATAATTGAATTCAATTCTGATTTTATTGGATTTGTTCCAAATAGTGTAATTGAATTCAATTCTAATATTACTGGATTTGTTCTAAACTGTGTAAATTGAATTCAATTCAATCTCATTAATGTAATTGAATTTAATTCGTTAATGAATTCAATTTAAAAGTTTCCAAACAACCTGTTAGAGAAGAGTTGAAACAAAGAATGAACTTACTATTTTGGCTTTTCCATATCACTAGCTGAAACACCTTCAGCAGCTGGAGTCCCCTCATGAATAACACCCTCCTATCAAGAATTTGGGCAGTCAAAAAAACAACTAAAATCTGTAAGATCAGACTGGAAAGATGGCATTCATGCGCAATGATACCGCAAACAAGCAGGCATCAGAAGTTAAAAAGTTTCAAAGTGAAGTCAATGTGGACCAACCTTTGCCAGGTAAAGATTGCGGTGATCATGACCCTGTCTTGGTCTTCTCTAATTCCATATCATGGGTTGATTTCTTATCCAAACCCTTCAAGACTTTCAGTTGCCTACCTTTCTAAAAAATCCTTGGACCGATCCAAAATTAGCTGCTGAAACTGCAGAAGTAGCTGCATCCACTGGCTTAAACTTGAGAATTCCAGTGCCCCTTGGTCGCCTGAGATAAAAAGAATTACATCTCATGATAAAAATCAAAAGTAGGGAAAAAGTAGGAGGCAAGTCATACAATACATGTCCCTCCTTGGTAACTTGATGAAGGACTGGGACATAGGATTCCACTTCTCCAAATACAGAGAAGCGTTGTCCAACTTCTTCAAGGAAGATTGTTGATAAAAACTGTTCTCTGCAAATCATCATCTCCCGCTGTCTGTTCATTGTTTGTAGATTTATTTTTGGTAGATTTTGCAGGTACTTAAGACTCACTGGACAATTTACTTTAGGTAATGCCTGCATCAGGATCAGGCTCCTGGTTTTTCTTGGGCATTACTGAGTCATCCATGAGAGAAGTCGAATCTTCGGATGATGATGAAACCAAAAATTCTCAAAAAACTTTCCTCGCAATATCTACTTCCTCGTCAAAATGAACCTGAGTGATTATCCCTTCCTTCTGGGATGATTCCGGGCCATCTGAAGCATGATCAATGCCTGAGGTTTGCTGGCTTTTGCAGCATCTAAATCATCAAAACTACTACCGCTGCTTCTGTCTGCATCTTAATGTCCTGTAAACGGGCCCAAAGTGGCACTAAAATGATTAAAATAATCAGAACGGAGATATCACTCTTCCCTCTAAAATGCCCGTCCCGCGTTCAATTGTGGTTTAAAATTTTCATCCGAACAACATGTTTCTAATCCAATCCTTTTTTTCTATTGGACTGCTTTTATCAATCGAGCATTTTGAACATACGCGGGCCCTATATGGATAAGGCTTTTAATTAACCAAAAAGTGAACAGATCAGGACCAGACCGACCTGACTCATTACTGCCCTCCTATTTATAACAAGTTGGCGCTTTCGTTGTCTAATTGATGCAGGTCCACATTCCAGTTCAATTCATTGAAAACTAAAAATAATAATAATAACTCTATGCAATTATGATCCAGGACCTCTAAATAAATGTGAAATAAAATGCTTTCAACGGCTTGGTGAAGTACATTTCTTGTGAAAAAGAAAGTGAAGGCCCTTAATACAAAATTAACCCAAAGACTAAGTAATCTGCCTGTAAAACTCAAAAAAGAAACGAAAGGTAATGAATGACTGAAAATCTAATAGATTTAGTTGAAGATTCCGAAAAGGCAGGCGTGCAAGTTAAAGGCATTGACAATTCAGAAATCAAATTTCAATCCCAAAGTATAGTCAACTGTCTTCCAAATGAACATGGGCGGATTCAAAATCACCAATATTGAGTTGTGATGGAGTGATACTTAAACAGGTAACTAATGATGGAATAAGATTAAACAATGGACACATAACATACAAGGATCCAAACTAATGGGATATACATGCATATAATAGAAGGAACAGGACCATTTGTGCTGCTTGTGCTATGGACTTCCAGGATTTCCCAGCTAATTCACTTGGATGCTCATGGACAACGGCGAAGCCACTTGTAAGGGAGGGTGGGCATTCCTCAAATTGTTTTTTAAAAGAAGATATATATGTATATAGAAGTTGCCCACCCTAAAAGAATGTCGTTGTCCATGGTGGATTGTATTTAAAAAAACTATATATATATATACATTGCCCTCTCTGAAATAAATTCCTGATTTCGCTACTGCTCATGGAACTATGGAGACTCGGAGCCCCATTCTCGTACACTGTTTTCCATATCGTTGGAGACTAGATTCGCCTTCTCGACCAGCTTGGGAGGCCAATTATGTTATGCACTTAGGTTTGAACTCTCATTCAGGGGAAGCTATCTCTCTATTATGATAATTAATTTTTTGCTTCCTATTTTTCATTTGATAATTGAGAATCTGCAACTCTTGCAATAAACTTTCGAATCCACGCTAATAAATTTTCAAATATATATAATAATTCGTATCTTACATATTTTATATAAATTTACTAATTTATTAATTTGTTTCATAATAGGGTGAAGTATAATCATAACAAACAACTCATAACATGGAATAAAGAATCTAGGATGCTTGATTATCGAAGCATGACAAGATGAAAATGAAAGAAATATGAACTCGATGCCTTTGGGAAATTGGATTAGTATTTAGGTGCAATTTCAGACTATATCACGCCTCTTGCTAATGGTTGATACTATCGAAAGTAAAAACAGCAGTTTATTATTTGTTGTAAGTGAATCTTTCCATTAACAAATGAAATGTAGTCGTTTTGTGCAACTACCAGACCATCAAAACGTGATTTTGAGAGTGTTTGACAGCCTAAACCACTAGTTTTGATCTTTTACATACGGGGTGATAGGCAGAGTATAGACTATAGTGGGTAGACAACTACAAGTGGGTTTAGTAACACACTTCCATGACCAAAAAGCACAGACACATGCTTTTTCTTGTGCACAGTTGCATTTGCCAAATAAACACAATGTGGTCCTCGAACAGGCATTTGAGCGTGCAGAAATTGCGTGGCGTCTCTTGCTACTCTACGTGTCCCTTGCAGGCCAGGCTCTCCAGCATTCAAACCCATTAAATTCCTCAATGACATATTTGGTGAAGGCTTCTCTGTCTGTCAATTTCAGGTACAATGCCACTATTAGTTGTTTTCTGAAATTGGAGTTTATTTAGAAATTAAAAATGAGCTGTAGGAGCTGGGACGAGCACAGAATGACCCTTCGAGGGTATTGTAGAAGTTTTTGTTTGTTAATGCTCCCAATCTTCTGGCAGCTCCTCCAGGAATTGAAATAATTGAATTTCTTGAGAGAGACCCTATCTTCTTTGCCTTCACGGATGAATGAAGAACTTCGGTTTCGTGCTAGCAAGTTGCAAGTACAGGAGCATTGAACTACTACCGTGTCATGGACATCTAACTTGTAAGAACGTAAGATCATTGATATGGTTTTCCCTGTTTCTTAGAACCAATTATATATGGTTCAACGCTTATGCATAGGAAGTAGGAAGTGGAAGGTTTTTTATCATGGGAAGGAGCTAAAAATTATTACCCCCACCAAGTTCATACTCAGTGACAAGGACGTGGGTCTTCAATCATTTGGGACAAAGAACTATGTTAGTGGACAAGCTTTCAAGGGCCTGGTAGTACCCAAACTTCAAGTACTTATCATCATCGAGGGCCACCATTTTACACCGGAGGAGAAAACAAAGCAAGTCACCAAGGAAATCATATCATTTTTCTCTGAATATTAATTAAGGGAAAGAAACATAAATAAGATATTCAAGTTTTAGTATTTTAAAAAAATACTTAAACTTATATTCTCTTAATCTTTTTTTAAGTATAAATTAATTAGTTCATTGTTAAATAAACAAACAATAAATAAGTACTTGCTAGCCTAACATCCAGTTCTGAGTCCAAGGAATCTAACTTGCTTCGAAGTTTTCAACCAAATAGTACAAGGGTCAGAAATCACACTCAGGAATCTTTAGCTGTCTAGCATGACCGGCAGAAAAAGATGGCACGACAGTACGACCTCAATCTTAAACTTCAACAAAAGCATACAATTGAATTCCGACATCACTTAGTCCTACTGAAATGTACCTCAAGTTTCAAAAGTTCCCTTTGAAAGACAAATGCATCATTTCGTTTCTTACTCGCCTAAAGTTAAGAGTTATCAAATAATTTATTTATATGTGTAATTTATAAATTAATTTTTAAAATCTAAATTGAATGATTTAATATATATTTAGAACCCCGGGCGAGGCCATCGCGTTTCCTGCAATACGACAAAAGGCCTCCTAGACTTAACACCACTTGAGACTTACAAGGCATTTTCTAGGTACGGCCCACTTCTTGTCCTAGCTGAAGTCACTGTTTTTTTCCCCTTCGGAATCATTTCTATATTGTGGTTTGGATTCTAAAAGCTGACATGGGACCCACTATCCATACCTCAAAATTAAATTTCATTTTTTAGCGCCCACGCGGTACCACAAAAAAGCCAAGTGTTAAACTCCCAGAGCAATCATGTCATACTAATCATATAATTAAAACGACACTTACGTGTCTAATAAACATCAATCGTCTAAAACTCTCCTTTGCCGAGTCGTCGACGAAAAACTATGATTAATGTTTCATTAGTTAGACGATTATTGATTATCGACTAAACTCGTTAGGTACATCACAGCTGGCAACCTAATATAGTTAAACCAATTGTATGTTTATAAAAAATATATCCAAACCAGTTTGCCTATCAAGGCAAGTTTGCCCCTACATGTCTACGTGCCGGCCGGGGCTTGCCTGATGGACCCGTTAACAATTTATTAAATTTATATGAGTTTAGAAAATTTCAAATTTTTTGTTTAATTTTATGGTATTTTATTATGTTCAATGAATCTTAGTCATTTATTTATGCGAGTTTTACGTTTATTTATGTGAAACCTACGTGAAATTTGCGTAAATAAATGGCTGAGATTTACTAGACACAATAAAACATTATAATACTGGACAGAAAATCTTGTTCTATATTATATGAACAATTCAAAGAATCCAAGCCCTTTAAAAATTTGGAGGGTCTCTATAGGCCTAATTTTGTAGCATGATTCTATTGAAATGTTTTTCATTAGTATTAACTGTCATTATTCACGGGCTTCTGAAACTTTATTTTATAAGAAACTGTGTCCAAATTGAATTTTTTCTTTTTTTCTATTTATAGACATAACATGATCATATTTACTTTGAAATTTAAGAGGCTTTCAATTTCAAGCTTACTGCTTTTCAGACTGAGCCATGATCTATGTTAGGCTTAATTAGTTGAATGTTTAAAAAATTAAAGGGTTCTTAAGATGCCAACGAATTTGAAAAGGGCCGGGCATCACATTCGACTGTAAACTAGCTAATACTGCATACAGAGAGAACTCCGACTACGCGAGGTAAAACTGTGCTGATGTTGCTAGAACTCTTCTTCACGTAGTAAATTGCACTTGCCTTCCTTACTGAATGCATATCTTTAGGTTATGGATTTCCGTACAAAGTAGGGAATTAAGCTCGAGCAATTTATATACCGTGCTTCGAGCATCTCGTATTACGAATAGGCGCGGTATACATAAATGACCACAACCGTTTTACCTTGAAGATCATATTTGCCCGCGAGTTGGGAACCTGAAGGGTGATGAGCCCGGCTCTCCAGAAACCAATCCTTTTATAGTTCTATATATACTAACGTCCTCAAGTTAGGTTCTTGCTAAAAATGTTAAATTAGACAATGAACAGTGGTATAATGATTGAATGAGAACATCTATCATGTTCATGCCTCCAGGAAGTTAATTATCTTTGTATACCCTTTTTATTGTTATTTTTCTTATGTTTCTTGTGGTTGAACTTGAGAATTTACGTGTACGGTTTGGTCCATATCCAAATTGGCTGAAGGAAACAGAAGAAAAAAGTAATGAATTATGTGTCCCCACATCTTAACTTAATGCTAAAGAATTGAACACAAAATTCAATGAATGTAATCACAACTCAGCACTTTTTAAATATTATTAAGATGGCTTCTGGAGCTTGATCAACCTAAGTCAAGTTGATTTGGTTGGCGATCGATTTTATAAGTTTAAATATGTTGTCATTAGAACTAAACCTAATTCTTGTTGTGAAATTAAATTAACGATAACCTTTCTATAAGCTTCAAAGTCACCAATCGTTTAAAATTAAAAAAATAGAAAAAAAAGAAAGTGGTGAGGAATGCATTAAAAACACAACTCGCCGTGATTTTTAAAAATCAATGAATATAAGTTTTTTTTTTGCGATGTAAATTATGTAACATGCACATATATTAATTATATAGCATGTCACAGTTGAGTCAATACGTACTTCTTGAAGTATATGAGAAGTTGAGAGACTATGGGATTTGATTATTGACTCTTGGACTTGAATTTCGGGTATGGGTTACTTTGGCAAATTTCATCCAGGGGATCAAAACTTGAAAATCAATTAAATGATGCGATATTTATACACTATTCACTAAGTGGTAATGTAATTAGGCATTTTTATATACTTTGCGTCAGAAAAAAATCTGAACGAAGCGTCAAAAAACGAAGAAAAAGACGCGCGAGTGACTCTCGAGGTTTTCGGTTTTCCCTAGCCGTTACCATTAGCAAGTAAGGATCATCAGAGATCAAAATATTACCCTTAAAGAGTTAGGGTTATCTATGTGCACGCTGAATTGGAATCCAAGGACAACAAGCCTCTTTTGTGAAAAGCCCCCAAATCCACATCTCAATGAATAGACCCCCCTGTTTCCCTCCAGACAAGCCCCTGTTTTTCTCGCGGCTATTTGTCCTCTTTGGTCCTTAGGATTTGGTGCTATTATCAACAAACCTAACTGCCTCTTTTCCTTTGGATTTGGGATAAGTTTCAAAAGAAAAAAGTTGTTAGCAACAACTTGAAAGCTATCTATGTCATGATATCATTTGCTTCTGTTTTATCTTTAAAGCTAACCAATGCGGGTTAATATTTTCCCGATTGTATATGTATTGGTTGGAATTTTGTAGGCCTGCATTAATAACTTAATTCTGTTTTTATTTTTAATATTTGAATGCATCTAATAGTTTACAAACTTCGTGTAATATAATTTTTTATATAATTACAGCTCTATAATTATTACGTATAAATAAATTTATTTATTCTTTTTTAAAATATTACAATTATGAGTTTTGATAATAAATTTGAATATATTATTTGAATTTCTTGATTTAAATTATTAATACTAAACAAATATGTTTGACATTTAGTGGGATATAATCTCTGAAATACATGTCGAAGGTACTTTAAATTGGATGATTTTGCGAATTGGACCTACCTGCCATTAATTATAAACAAACATAGAGACATCTAAATTAGGTCATGTCCTACGTCACCCGGTATAGCAAATACTAATTAAATGTTCATCAAACGTAACAAATTATAGCTGTGCGGTTGGGTCCAACCCCTACGGCACCAATCTTGTGAAGTCCTTACCAGACATAAACGTAGGACCCATCACCACCATCAAAAATTTTATGATCTGGACCCCACTCGCCAGACTCAAATAATATCAATCAGTTTAATTTTAAATTTTTATACAATCAAATGGAAACAATGCCCTTGATTTTGAGAGTACGAGAGAGAAAACCATCATAGTATGGAAGTGGAAAAAAAGCTTTCGGGAAATTTTCCATCAAAGTCTAAGCATATGCAATTCTCTTCACATCATAACTCACCGAAAGCGGCAGGTTTTCTCTAATAAGACGAGTATAGATTACCCTCACTGCCATATGTTTGGTTAAATTTACGACCAAAAAGTATATATACTGGTTTTGTCTGATTTTGGTGATACTGGGCGTCGTTGTTTGGATAATCTTAGCTAGAAAATATCTGTAAAATAGTAAAAGGCACACCAAGAGTTGATTGCCGATAGGCCCCTTCAACGCTCAAGTTAATTTTTTGTGAAAATTTTGGTGGCTATGAATAAAGAATGTTTAGGTTCTAGAGTCGTACCTTTACCATAATGAGATGAGGAACTTATATAGTAAATACATGTAGGAATTAGGTTAACATCTGGGAATGGGTCAATCGGCTCGTGTGCTATTCCGAGGTTGACCTTAGGCCTAGCACGACCGACCTAACCATATACTTTTAAATCTTTAACATTTATAATAAAATTATAAAATCCAACTTAAACTTCAACATTTTAAAATATTCAAAGTGAATCTTAACATTTTCAAATGTTCAAAATAAAATTTTAAATAGATAAAATTTTTTATAAAATTAAATTTCTGTTAGTTAAATGTTATGTTAATATTGATATGATATTATTTTTATATTTTTAAATAAAAATGAATTTCACTACCACCTAATTAACTTTTAAAATTTAATCAAAGCATTGATTATAAATAATATTTCATTTACAATCCATAGAAACGAAGAGTTTCCTTTCTTTCATGACTTTCTTAACTTAATGATAAGAGTATTTCTTCCATACCACATGAGTCATTTATTCAAATCTAATATTTCTACCGTCGCCTATGAGACTCTCACTATTATTTATTATGTAATAATAAGATTTACTTTTTATCTAAAAATAAAAAATAACTTATTAATATTGATATGCTATTTAATTTAGTTAAATTTTTTATCTACTTATAATCTATTTTGAATATTTTAGCAATATTTGGTTTAATTTAAACACTTATTCTTTATTTTATTATAACGGTTAAATTTCAAATTGAGTTTTTAGCCTTGCTTGCTAATTTTTGGATTTTCCAACACTTATTTTTACGCAATAAATGGGAATAGTAGAATTCGTACACCAGTTGATGGCTTAAATTTGATATTTCCACTTGTAGGCTTGCCTAGTCGTAGTCTCCACCCTTAAGTCAAGAGAATTTATTGTTTGTTGATAAACATGGTACCGAATAACCATTTTGTTAATCCTAACTAACTTCTTTAAAGCATGCTTTCTCAAGTACAACGATAGTTCTTCCTGCCGTTGGCATCCAGAACTAGAAATTATTTAAATATGAAGGAATCATTTAAGCGGATAATTCTATTTGATAAGAAGTGCAAAATTAGTACACTATATATCCAATTAAATTTTTAATCATTATTTTTAATATTTATAATAACTAGAATTTGACTATCTAAAACTTTCAATTTTAATTTTTACTCTTATTTTTAATTTGGATTCCACTCTTGCTCTTATTTTAAAAAGGTATAGTTAGGTATGTCAATAACTTTCTCTAAACTCTACAACATAGAAAGCTTTTTATATTAAGTACGTTAATTTTTATTTTAAATTTGGATTCAGCTCTTGTCCCCTTAAAATAATAATTGAAAAAAAGACAAATAGGTAATTAAGAAGCTTCTTTCCTCTAACGCAAAGGAGAGAATATTTGAGGTTGAAGGAATAGTTTTAATAGTTGGTGATATCTACTCGAGAATAAGAGTTTGTGAGTTTAAGATTTCACTTAAATGTAGCAAATTATTTAAAAAGAAAATTTTATTTTATTAAATTAAATTAAGAAAAAGAATGCAAGGATTACAGAAGCCCATATCATATCGAGTACGAGTGGTAACATGAGATTCGGAATGATAGCGGAGTGTGGACCGTTGGATTTGGCAGTTAAACATCTGTTTCCCATCTTTCCATGCCATGGACGCATTTCATCTGACTAACAAGCTTTGTCAGCACTAGACTCTGCCAAATAAATTCCAAATTTATGTTACATTGAATCGAGATCTAATTACTGTTCTATTTTTACTGTTTCAAAAAAGTAAAATTGAAACAGCATGCACCTCACGGTTCGATCGTATCAATCTTCTCTCACAAGTAAGAAGAAAACTACGGTTGAGGATTTACACAGTGAAGGACAATACTGATTTTCTTAAAACTTGCTTATGTGAAAAAACCTTTACGAATTAGATTAATAGATAAAAAAGTTAAATTAAATTTTAATATTTTTATCAAATTTTAATTTAAATTCAAATATTGTAATGCGTTTAAAAAGAATCATAATACTTCACAAATATTTAATTTAAATCTTAATTTAATTTTCTATCACTGTTCTATTATAAAAAATAAATTCAGAATTTTTTTGTGGGTCTCTTACTATGTGTATGTGTTGCATGACAAGTGAGACCCAAAAGTAAAAAAGAAAAACTGAACTAATCAAAGTTGAAAATACTGTAGTGGACTTGATACCAATTTGGGTTTTAATACGGTATTGTATTAATACTGGTCAATATTGGTTACCGTTTTGGGTAATTTTTAAATTTATGAAATAGCCCTTGAATTTTTAAAAATTTGCAAAATATTCCATTAGTATATTGTATAGTTAGATTGTATACTTTATAAGTTTACATCAACCCTGTCTTCAAAAATCATAATAATAAATAATAATCACAATTAATATGAAATAAGAATAATTTTTAAATATTTTACATATAAATAATAACTACAATTAATATGAAAAAACACAATCATCACCATACAAATATAGAATTAAGAATAATACAAAGTATTTAAAATATTACAATAATACAATTTCATCATATAATAAATAATAATTATATCAAAACATCCAATAAAAAGAATAGCAAATATCCTTAACTCTCAAACTATTGCAATTTACAAAAAGAGTTCGTGATGAGGAAACAATTAAGTAGAAGTTAAACCTGAAACAAAAACATTTACAATTACATTACATATATATAATTTAACATATACATCAAATATAAGTAAAATTAAAAGAAAAAAAAACAAAAACCTAGAACGCAATTCAATCGTCTACGAGAGGATATCCGCTATAATTGCACTAACCCTAGTTATCATTTGATACAAAATCTTCATCATTGAGAGAAGTTTCATCATCATTATCATTCAAATTTAATACACCAAATGACATGTCAATGCTTTCCCATCCAAGATTATCTTCCAAGTAATTGACATTTACCAAATTCGGTTCTTCAAAAACCCAATCCGCCAAAAGATCAATATTATCAATGGAAATTGGATCGGTTGAGCTACTTATGCTATTAAGACTCCTAGTAAACAATAAATTTTAATTATTAGAAATTAAATGAAATTATTTCGAAATTAATAATGATAATAAGAAACATTTTCCGAAGCTTTAAATTGTAACAAATAAAAACAAAGTCATTCAACTTCATATGCTCCAATCTATTCCTTTTCTTGGAGTGGATAAATTCAAATGTGCTCCAATTTTGTTCACAGCTTGTTGCACTCACACATTGGCTTAAAATGCAAATTGTAAACTTTTTCAATTCTCGAACACTATTTCCAAATTAATCTCACCAAAAAATTGTATGTCATAAGATAGCAAAAGTAGCATTATAAACAAAATAAAATGATAATTAATTTCAAAAATAAGAAGAAAAAAACAACCAATACCTGAAGAAAGTTTTCCTCATTGTTGAATAGCAATCGACATTCCAAAATCCCTATAAGATAACTTATAAAGCTCTATTTGTGAGCTTAAAAGATCTTGCATCATGTTAATGCTAACAATTGTTGTAATAGTTAAAAGCATTCTACTATTAACTTCAGCTTGCTTAGTAAGATCCAGCCTAAAACAGACATTAGGATTCAAAAATGTCTCAACTGTAAACAACAGAGAAGAAAGTTGTCTTTCCCTTCTCTCATTAATTATTAAAAGATATGATGTGTACAAAGAATGCCTATATTTTAGATTGACCTTAATAGATTTCGTCTCCCTCTTTATGGCATAAAAATAACAACCCTTTATTGGCTTTTTATTACTATCAACCAAGCAAAGCACCCTCACCAAAGGCTCACAAACTTAGATAACAAATTAGCATTGAGACAAAAATTTTCTATTTTCTAGTATAATTTTATAAACCTCCACTCCAACATTAGACCTAGCATGTTGAAATATAATTTACTTATCACTTGTAAACATTTGTCTTAACTCTTTCTTTATCGTAACAAAAGACTGAAGTAATAAGATATTTGTTGTAAATCATATCACAGCAGGACGACACAAATTTCTTCCATTGGTAAATTCCTTTCTCATTAAATTCAATATCTATGCACGATTATAGATAATCTTGGTCACCTTTTTTGCTTTCTACATAGTCTTATCAATAACTGGAAAATACCTAGGATCCTCTATATTATCTAACATTAGGTCAATGCAATGTGCAACACAAGGAGCAAAAAAAAAGAATTATACTTATTTTGCAACCTTTTTCCTGTTGCTTTATAAGCGGAATCATTATCAGTAATAAACTAAACAATATTTTTTGGGCCTACTTCATTCACAACTTCATCAAATATCACAAACAAAGTCTCAATATTCCTAATAAGGTCATATGCATCAATAGATTTAAAAAACAAAAAGTCATTTGTACAATAAACTAAATAATAATAATAAGTTCTTGTCTCCAATTTGTCCAACCGTCACATATGATTGAACATTTATAAGTAACCCAATTCACTCTTTTTTTTTTCTACCAAATAACATCTAATTTCAAAAATAGAACGACTCAAAGTTTACCTCATAAGTCATCAATCGAAGGACCTTTGTATCCCGGATTATAAGAGGCTATTGCTTCCATCATAGGTTGATAATAGTAAGATTAAGAAGTATTGAATGATGAACCTGTATCATACCACCATCTACCTACCGCTATATCGACATTGTGAGTTACATCTCTTGATTGCATTGCACTACGAATTGAAGGTTGAGCTCCAGAAGTTGTTCGTGGTGTAAAAAATCTAGTCACTTGCCTTTTTCTCTTCCTAACATCAGGTTCAGGTACTTCTTTTTGGGCCTAGAATGGAACACTACCAGTACTACTACCACTACCACCTTCAACATTTTCACAACCACCACGGACCATTACCAATTTCAAAATTCAACCTTTCCCTTCTATCTCTCTCATGTTGATATTCTTCAAGCAATGTTTTTATTTGTCACTTCACATCATGACTTACTTTTTTATAGGGTTCCACATCTTCTTTAACCCCAGCTAAATGTTTCTTTAATCGAATGATTCCTCCACCTTTCAAATGCTTGTTACAAAACAAGCAAATAGTATGATTCCTCATATTGGGAACCAATGCAGCATGAGCCCAAGTTGGTTCATTGTATCTTCCTAAAGTGGGTTGATCAGGAGTACTTGAACTTTCTTCCATTTATCTGTAAAAATAAATGAATGCATATATCAAAATAAATAACACTTAATTTTATTACACAATATACATGTTCATCTTATATAATTTAACTCATTTTGAATGATTACATTATACACAATCCAATTTCATCAAACACAATTCACTATAAGTCAAAAAATAAAAATTCAATTATTCAACATATATAATTACAAAAAACATACATCAACAAATTTCATTTCCAACAATCACAAAACATACATAAATGATTTTCATTTCTAAAAATCACAAAACATACATAAGCAATTTCCATTTCTAACAATTTCGAACAATTTCAAGTTAAAGTTTCAAACATGAGGATCAAGTTGAAGGGTATAATTTACATAATCGTCAAATAATGAATGATATATCTTATACAATTATTCATACATATTTATTCATAACATGATGATCAAGTTGAAGGATATATTCATAACATGAGGATCAAGTTACAGGATATAACTTCTTTAGAAATGTTTGTTTGTCTTATTTAAAGCTTTGAATCTTCTTTTCATTTCTAACAAACCATAATATTATATACACCATTCTATATTTGGTTCTTAAATATATAAGTTGCTTTTATGATTTTTAATTGTCATTAATAAGTTTAAATAGAAGTGGTTGGAGCCTACAACATGTTCACAATTTGAAAAAAAGTTCCTTTGGATACATTTACATCACTACTTTCACACATTATATATTATAAATATTTATGAGAGTCCACACATATATATTACCAAATAATTTAGCATATTTTATACTCAATTAATTATTTACCAAATTCAATACCCAAATACTATCATTAACTACAACCGAATTATTATTAATTTACAATATCATAATTTTATCCTCAATTAATTATTTACCTAAAGCCAATACCCAAATACTAAAAATGAAATACTATTTCAAAAATTATAAGAATGTGTCAATTAATTATTTAAGTCTTTGCAAGTTTGCAACTTTAACGTTCTCGATTTAAAATTTTAATTTAACTTGTTTCAACTTACAAACCTTCAATTGAATAAATTCACATCATCACATATTCACATCAAGTCGTGCATTTCATTCATAAAAAAACTAACATAAATTTCTCTTACTGGTTAAACTAATCTACAAAACCAAACTAGAAATCAACAAATAAAATCGTAAATCATTTAACTCCAATATCTGATCCAACCTACGCAAATAACAAAACCAAGTTCCAACTGATTCACAAATCTAAGTTCCAACCGAATCACAAAATTTAATTCCAACTTTCAACATCCAAGTTCCAATTAATTCACAATAAATAGTGCAATTAAGTAGACTAAAAATAGAAAACTTAAAAAACACACCCAAAAACTAATTCACAACTTCGGGTTTTTAGGTTGGGTGATGGGTCGGGACTCGTGTTTAGATCTGGGGTGCTTAGTAGCGATCTCTCCTCCTTCAGACATTTAGTGGTGGCGACGACGTGATGCAGTGGTCCTCATAGAGGAGGGTTGAAGACGGTGACGTGTTAGGGACTTTGCATAGAGGAGTCGAGGATCTCTAATGCTGGCGAGGATTGGGGAGGAAGATGATAGTCATCGGGGAAGCAGTAGCATTGCCAGAAAGGGAGCAGCACCGCTGGAGAGGGAGAGGAGAACGAGAGAGAGAGAGAATGGCGGTGAGTGAAAGTGAGAGTCGGTGAGAGAGAGTGAAAAAAATGAAAAGACACAGAGTTCTTCGAGTGTGGGTGAGGTACGTAGAGAGGGGGGTTAAAATTTTAAAAATTTGCAAATTAGTCCTGACTCCTTTTCAAATCTAATGTCCCAGCCAGTATTTACCTACCAGTATCTCTTGTTGTATAATTGAACTAGATATGTATCTTGATTGAACTAGACATATAATTGCCAATTAAAGATTACTTTAAAAGTATTATAAGATGAATTAGGGGCTATTGAAGTTTTAAAAGAATTGTTTAGATTTTTTCCTTGAAAAGAAGTGTTATATACTTTACTCTTGGCTGTGAAATGTTAGTCAAGTTGGTTTGAGTTTAGGAAGCAAATTAGGTGCTGAAATATATCCCTTTACATTGATTTTGTAGCATTCTATAGCTACCGTAAATTCAGGTTGAATATGAAAAATTGTTGAGCTTATATATGCTTATTTTAGAGTGAGTTTCAATTACTCCATTTGATGGTTATACTTTAAAATCCAAGTGAATTGATTGACCAAATGATAATTCAAAATGTAGTTACACCAATTTAATTTGATTATTATTTCATGTTTATATGAATGATAAAAATAGTTAGTGAGAAAATTGAGATGAAATGTTTATGCCTTGTCATTAACTTTGTGACTCTTAACTTTTTATCTTCCTGAAATCAAAGCTATTATAAATTTTTATTTACTTTAATCTATGTTTGAGTGACCATTTAGATCTTAGTTTGATAGCAAATAAAATCTAGAAGAGAACTTCAAATTTTGATTGAAAATAGTTGAAATTGTTTTATTTTACTAAATTTAGATTTGTGAAAGTAATGTATTTTGTTTTTGTTGGAGAGTTTAGAGTTGTAAAACCATTTGAAACATGCTTGAATTGAAGATAGGTGATACTAGAAAGAAATTGAGTCCTTAATGAAATATGAATATAAGTTTTCTACGCTAAGAATTTTAGATTTGTATAATTTGGTTTCACCATTAAAAATTCCAGCATTATATATTTTGGATTATTACTACTTAGTGATTGATTGTGTGATTTTAAGAATGTATTTTAAGTTTATTTTCTTAAGTTTTGTTGTAGCTTACTTATGTAGGTTGAAAAGGACATTATAGGTTAAGGCATTGACCATATTTCTAATTGTTAGGATCTTTGCTTTTTAAGTTTAATTTGTCGATTTATAAATTTGACTTTGAAATTAAATAGATCATTTATAAGTTTCTCTTTTATTTAAAATTAATTTTTCTTGATTAAAAGTTGATAATGATTTATTGGAATCTTTTGGGAATATTATAATGAAATTATAAACTAATTTAGTAAATCAAAATTTTCTCGTGGGATAAACTCTTATTTGCTCTATACTAATTTTATTAATAGATTGAAAGTTAAAATATGAATGTCGATTTGCTATTATGGATACGAGAATGCAAATTATGTCGAGTTTAGCTATAATATTCTTTTGAAAATCCACCCTATTACTTTTTGTATACTCCTTTGTAACTAATATTGGTTTATGTCTTTTAAGGCTTCCATCTAATTTGAAGTTTGAAGGTAAACACCCAACTAAATTTAATTATTGCAATAATAAATGCATATGATTTAGATAATCTATAAATAGAGATAGAATTATTGATTATATATTTGAAATTAAACTTAAGATTAGGGTTGGATATATTTAAGTTAAATTTTCGTAAAGAATAGAAGAATTATTGCATATAGTATTAGTCTTACGAGAATCATAATATATGAGGTTTGAGAGTACCTAAGGATCTAAATTCATATATGATTATTTCACTTAATGGCATTAACATAGGCAAGTATGTAGTTAATAATGATTTTGACTCATTTTTTAGATGAACAAAGATTCTATGGATGTTATCAAAAAGTTTTTTGTCTATTTTAAATTAACTTTTCAATTACTTCTAGTTTTAAAAGCTTATCACCTCTTCTAATATATTCATATAACTAGATTTCTCCCCTGGGAAGGTATTTAGAATTCGCTCTAAATAATATAGCTTATATTCATGAAAAGAGGCATTGAAAGTTATATGTAGTTTTAGAGTTAAAGGATCATAACACCTACACTTTTTTTGAAAATTTGAATAGGCAACAAAGATATTGTTTTATGCATAGATCAATTTTAGTTTGAATATCTTAATGTTTCATGCAAAGATATTATTTTATAAAGCTGAATTTGTTAAGTTAAGGACACGAGTGATCCTATAAGGATTTAAATATTCATGAAAATTTTCTTTTGTTATGTGGATACGTTCTTTGATTATAAATTTCTAGAACTTGAATTTCATCTTTTTGAGATTACGTATAAGATGCATACAAACATTAAAAAAATTGATAAAGTTACCTATGATTTGAATTGAAGCCAAATTGTAGCCCTTTATGCAGTAATATATTAGTGCATCCTTTTTTAGCCTAATTTAAAATTCACGCTCTTTATGTGTAATCCTTCCTAAATAACCTTAAGCCTAAAAAGAAAAATAACTTAATTCATTGAACTAGCTAATTGTTTATTGTCTTTCTTGTAGGTCGTGTTCTGTGTTGAAGAGCATCGATAATTGGTCCTACTAGATTTAAAAAAGTCAATTCTGGGTACCCACACAAACTTGGTCCTTGGAGATTGGTTCTTAATTTTTCTTTCAACCTATATCCTTTTTTTTGTTTACTTCATAAGCATTATCTCAAAGAGAAACTTCTATAGATATGTCTATAATTACCATAAAATAGCATTTCACATTATAAGAATTGAAAGTGCTACTACCATATGTGAAAGACCTTTAAGAATATAACTTATATATGCATTTTTAGTTTTTGTTAGAGGATGTGTGTTATATAATGCTTTCTTTTCGACATGTGAGGGATTAGGAGTTCTCTTTATATGATAGTGGAGCCTAACAAATGGTTTAGCATATACTATGCTCTTTTAATGAAAATATGACCTATGGTGATTTAGAGAAAATGTCAGGCTTCGTTGTTTCTTATAAGGTTTATATTAAATGAGATTTAGAGTTCTCTTTGTGTGATAGTAGAGCCTAATAAATGATTAACACATGATATACCTTTTTCATGAAAACATGACCTATAGTGATTTAGAGAAAATGCAATGCTTTTTTGTTTCTCATAAAGATTAATATAAAATGGGAGCAAGTTTCATACTATTATGTTTATAAAGAGACCTATAATGATTGTGAGTTTGTTTCATACCATTTTAATGATAAAGAGGCCTATATGAATGAGAAGGAGGTTGTAAGTTCCTTTGAGATGACCTTGTATACAAATTGTACCTATTTTTGCCTTAAGTATTATATCCTCTATAGGTTTAGAATGTGATCCATACATGAATTTCCTTTTGCTTGGGACTTAGAGGATGATAGATGGGCACGTATGTTATGTTGTCTACATTTAAAAAATGCAACATGATCACGTGAAGATGTGGACACAATCTCATTAATAACGTTAATTTTTTGTCTTTGTCCATAATAATGGTTTTGCATAATAATGTTTTTTGCATAATAATGGTTATGATCTTGCGAAAAATTTATACGTTGTCTTTGTCCATATGTGATATTGCGAAAAATGGTTATAAGTTGTAGGATATGAAAACATTAATAGAGGGAAAACAAATTATGCAATATACAATTTAAAACTAATGCATATCTGTAACTTATGTTCAATGCAAAACTTATCAAAAACTAGCTAATTGTTTATTGTCTTTTTTGCAGGCCGTATTCTGTGTTGAAGAGCATTGATAATTGTCTAATCATTCGTCTTCTTTGTAGTTTGCGATTATCCTTCCATCAAGGTAAGTCGCTCAATTAAGTAATGTCTACAATGTGATCAATTTTGTGTTGTTATTTGCAATTTTACCTCTAACAATGATTGATGAGTTTTTAGGCTGAGGTTTAATAATCTAAGTATTTATGTTTGGAAATTGTTTAAAATGAAACATAAAGACTTGAACTTCAATGTCAAACTTAGTATTAACATAAGAAATTCACATAATTAACATGACAATTCTTTGCATAATAAACCCCTAGGGTATAGGCTGGAAACCTCTTATGAGGCTTATCGGTGAAAATTTCTACGAGCTTATAAGTCACAACAAAAAAGGAGAAGATAAATCTTAAGGGTTATATATAGAGGAATATCTATCAGGCGACAAAGGATTTTTATTATCAGGAGTTTGAGATACAAAAATATATTCTTTAATCTTTTTTATTTTATCTAATTTTATATAAATATTGTAGTTTATAAGTAATTATATTATGATTTTCTTTTTTTCAGAAAGAATATTTTTGGGATTCAAAATTTGATGTTGTAATTTATAATGTATGGGGGAGGTGCGTTCGTACACATTATAAAGAATTTCTTGGTTCAATATACAAGAATGGTGTACAATCTCCGTATATATCTGAAGAAAAATAAAGTCGTTGGCAACAGTATTGAGCATCGAGGCAATGTCCATTCCAGAGTACAATTCTACAAACAGACATGGAGAATTGGAGGGAGAGAGTCTACAGATACATACTAGAGGATTTATGACCTACCAAGAGCATGCAGAGAAACTTATAAGTATCAAAACTTTACACTTATATTCTCATTTTTGTACTTCGATGTATGGAATTTGATTTCAATGTAATTTCATGTATGAAATTTAGAATGAAAATATATGTGTATTATGAAGAAGAATAATGTTATAAATGTCTAGCGCCATTAATGACTGTGTTGTTGAGTAAATCTTTTTGTTTAACACGGGATAAATATCATAAAAATAGAGGAAACTCTGTCGAAAGTTTTGTAAATTGTAGTTAAATTATAACAATTTATTCTGACGTAGGAAAAGTCTACGGAAAGGAAACCTATACTACACCAACTCTTTTTGCACACCTACATTAAGAAGCAAGATGGTGTGACTTTCGTTAAATTCCAATATAGACATCTTCAGGTATGTAAAATCTATAATATTAATTCTTAAACATTATCACTTATTAACATAAACAATTATAATGATAGGACCAAATACAAGAAAGTAGTGAATGACAGTCTTAGAATTCTGAAACTGTTGATGAAAGTCAGACATATCTTGATGTAGTGGGTGGTAGGGACTGTCGTGAAAGGATTTTGGGCTTAGGTTTATTTGCAAACACATGTTATTCACAGTCTTTTACATCCATTACAGCGGAATCTAGTAGGCGATTCGCATTAAATAAGAGAGTCGTTCAGTTTGAGAACACAGTTGAGAGGCTAATGGAGTGCATAACCCAGCTCCGTAATGAGGTGGATAAGTTAAAGAGCAGGGATATGACCTCATCGCAGCAGTCAAAGCGTTCGCCTTCACCAACTGCATAGCTTAGATGGATAAGTGAAAGTGTTTAATGTTTTGCTACTCTTAAATTTTTGTATGAATTCTTAATTTACAGTTATTTTCAAGATATTCATCAGTGTACATTATAATTTTTTATTATATTACCAATCGGGATAATTTTAACTTTATATTTTTAATCAATGTTATATTATTTATATAAATTAAATGTATATAAAAAATCAAAAGATTATCAATGAAAAAGTCGAGTAGGAAGTGAGAAATGGTGGTCAAAATTTATAATAGTTAAATTTCTCTACGAAATTAAAATACTCTGTCAGTAAATTAGCGACAGAATATTGTAATCCGTAGGTAACTTACAAACGGAATAATGAATTTCGTCGGTAAAAATTTAGTGACAAACAATGTGATTTGTAAGTAAAATTTTGCGACAGATATTGTATATCCTTCGGTGAAATTTGCGATGGAATATTGTAATTCTGTCGGTATATTTAGCGACAAATTTACACTTTACCATCGTTAATTTCACCGACAAAATTTTGTAAATCTGTCGTAAATTTAGCGATAAAATATTGTATTATCGTCAGTAAATTATCGACAAAAATACAAAACTCCATCACGAAATATACCGATAGCTAGACAATATTTTGTCGCTACATTTGCGACGGATTAATAATATTTGTCGTCAAAATTTATCTACGACCGTTTCTCCAATAACTCTTTTCATCGCTAAAACCTATTTTTCTTGTAATGTATATATAATAGAATATGAGTTTCTCTTGTTTTTTAAGTAGTACTAACCTTCAATAAATTTTTTTTGGGTGATTAGAGAAGTTATGAAAATTATAGTTGATAGAAATTATTTCTGGCTTTTAGTGGAATTAGATTCTATTACATCCCTCCATCTAATAGAGCACGCTGATGATTCTCTTTCTGGATTATTGCAAGCTCTTTACTGCTATTTCTTAAATGAAGTTCCACTATATCCTTGAAGAAATTTTTTTATTACTAATTATCTAATAAATTTAGGTTTGGCTAATAAGGACTCGCTCTACTTACTCATTTCTCCTACAAGGTACTTGTCCCTTGCTTTCTGCTAATGCTCAAAGGCTCTAGTACCCTAAACATGATTATAATTTTGATAAAGTATTCAAGTTTGAATAAAGTCTTTCTTCTACCAAAAACAAAGTGTAACAAAATTGATTTTTTAAATTCCTCTAATGTTTGGAAAAGAATATTTTTTTTCATCTGGGTCTCCTTTTATTGTGTTTTTCTATACAAGAAAAATATACCCTTTCTTTTAAAATTACAAAAAATCCTTTAAAATTTGGAAAAAATAAATTGTTCTTTATTTAAAAATTGTATATAACACTTTAAAGTTAATTTTATTAAATAAAATTTAAATTTGTTAAATATAATTAGAACTTCTTAATCCTAGAATATAGCTTTATCTTTATAAGTTTAAGGGTTTAAGTAGTATATTAATTATAATATGTAAGTTGATAAAGATAAAGTTTATAGTATTAAGTAAACTTTTAATAAAAATTTAAAAACTAAATTAGAATTTGTTCTTTAAAATTTTGAAACCCAACTTCCAATATTAAATTTCTACCACCATGAAAGGAATAGGCACTCGCTACTCTTTAAGGCGGGCTGTGCAGTGTAGACAATTATCTAAGCTAAGGGAAAAAAAACAAAGTAAAACGTGTCAATGGTTTTGATAATATGATAGTGCAAATTTTTGTAGACGTAGGCTTACCTTGGAAAGGACAACTGTCTCGGAATCTACCTATCCACCAAAAGCGAAACTCATTGTGGGTGACCTTACTTCTGTAATACATTGAAATATAGTAGTTAGAACTAAAGGACAAATAGAGCGATACGGCCACCTAATGTTGCTTCTCCAATATAAAAATTAAAATCTGAAATAACATATAATAGATAATATTTACGGACATACAACCCAAGTAAGCAAGTTAATATCGAGGAATAATAAGTTAAGACAGGAAAAGAAAATACACAATATGATTGTATGGTGGATATTGAAGCAGAACCAGACCCTGCAAGCTGAAGGATGAGAGAGACAGCCTGAGAGAGAGAAAGAGGGATGGTTGTGGTGAGTTGAGTTCTTACGGGGGTTTAGGGAGGGTTTTAGGTCTACCAACTGGTGGTTAGAGATTGAACTCCTTAACCAAACTCAATCCTCAACAGCCAAAAAACCCAGAATTAAGCAAACACCACCAACAACAAGACGGGTAATAAGAGAAGAAGAGAAACAACAACAACAATAATACTCAGAAGCAATAGTCATAACAACAAGAAGACAAGGGAGGTCGATTTTGTTTATTACTAATATACTGCTTCTCTGCAACTGGAGTTTCAAACAGCAACCAAAAAGCTCTTGAAAAGGAGGAGCTTTCAAAGAAAAACAAGGTCAAACGAAGATAGCTTTAGAAAGAGGAAGCTATCATTTGCTTTAAAGAGTACACCTTTTGTAGAGAGAAGCAAGCATAGAAACGGTAGTTGTGTTAGAGAGGAAGAGAAAGTGAAGAAACAGAAAGATGCTCACGTGGGTTTTCGATAGAGTGATGTATGGAGAATATATGATGAGAGAAAAAAATCAACAGTGAGAAAATCCATTGCTGCTTTCAATTATCACCTTCTTTTCTTTTTCAATAAGAACCGAAAAGGTAGGTCTTTTTTTTTTTCGCTTCTCTTTTCATTTTTCTTACGTTTTTCCAGGTGTTAATTATGGTCCTTGTATTTGTATGCCTAGGGTTGTGTCGTGAAAAGGGAAGTGTAGTGTTGTTGTTGATATGTTGTATTGGGATCGGTTTGTGTATCAGCCGATCGACTGTTGTCTTCGAGATTTTCTGTTCCCCAAAACACCCACAGGGGTTGCTGGTTTCCAGGTAATTTTTTATTGCTTGACTTCTGTCGACATTTATCTCTTTCATTATGCTTTTCTTTTAAAAATTTTGTAAGTATTTCTTTTCCATTTTTCTTCGTTTATTCTCTTTTTCTCTCTCTGCTTGAAGGTGGAGGATATTATAAGGTATGAATATTCTTCCTTCTATTTTTTCAGTGACCATTTGTTGGGATTTGCAGATAACTGGGTTAACTAGCTTAGCTTCCTGCTTTGTTTTATCATCCTTGATTGAGTTGTTTATCTCGGGATCTTTCTCAAGTGTTAGTTTTTGCTCTTCAAAGTTCTTCTTATCCACAGTTTGTAAATTTGATAGCGCTTTGTGTAAGATTGTTTTGGGTTATTGGCCTTACTGCTACTTGCCTTTTTCTTTTCTTAAAAAAAAAAGTCCTTTCTATTAAAATTTCTTTTTTCCTTGAAAATCTCCTCACCATGAGTGGTGGATGAAAATTTGAAGACAGGATTTCTTCTTCATGTTTTAATTTGTGTTTGATGATTGAACAATCTGTGGTTGTTGATTGTTTGCTATTGTAACTCAAAAGTTTCATAATGATGGCTTCTGTTTACGTCAGGGTTTTTCATATATAGTTGTAATGCCTAGTCATTGTTAATTCCTTCCTATTTGGTGAATTCTAACTATTAACAGTTCTGTTATGAACGTGGAACAAAAACTCAAATTTAAAGCGCTGAACATTTCGACTCATCCGTCCATTCTTTCCTCGCACTTTTTCTTTCCTCTTGTGACAGTGACTGCACCATTAGTTGCTTCAGTGCACATTTAGAGCTTTTGTTATCTTGGGCTGTTTCATTGATTATATCAATTAACAGAGGACTTTGAAATGTAGGTGGAATGACTTGGGAGTAAATAAATGGCTACTTATTACACAAGTTCCAACAGTCAAAGAGAAGCTACACCAATGATGTATTTGCCTGGTTCCTATGCGGAGGCACCTGTTCTTCCTGGCAATATGATGGTTTATATGAATTCAGGATCATATTCTGATGCCTTGGATGGAAATTCTCAGCAACAAAATAGCTGCATTGAAATTCAGCCTGCAGAGGCTTCAGCTTCAACCCCACAGCAGCAACAGATAATATCAAATCTTAGTGGATCACGAATTGGAGAGCATGATTTCGATGCATGGAGGGATAGTAGAAATGAGATATTGGTCATGCAGTCAATGGGTGGTCCTTCTAGCATTCTTCATGGTGGGCAGAACCTGCAGGGTCAGGGCTTATCTCTCAGCCTTGGCACCCAGGTTTCATCTAGAATTCAAATGCCCTCCATCCCCTACCGGAATCTAAATCCCAATCAAGGCTTTGCTTCATTCTTAAGTCCAAATATATCTGTTATGGGTGAAAGTGGTGATAGAAATGGATCTTCGAGAGATGAACTATCAAGAAATGCTGAATATCTGCCACCAGGTTTTCCCGGAGGGAATCAAGACTTGACTAAAGGAGACTTGTCACCCTATGGAATGACTAGTGTTGCAAGAACCGTTCCCCATTCCAGGTACCTTAAAGCAGCACAAAAACTGCTTGACGAAGTTGTTAATGTTCGAAAAGCATTAAAGCAGCCTGATAAAGAGAAAAACCAATACACAGATGAGCAGGGTATTAACATTGCAAAGAAGGTTGACAATGGATCAAATAATGGGCCTCCAAATCCTGAAGAGTCCAGCAACTCAGCAAGTGAGCTTTCACATGCTGAGAAACAAGAATTGCAGACCAAATTGACAAAGCTTTTAGCAATGCTGGATGAGGTAAGAAATATGTCTTATTTGTTTCGTGATGTATTCAAATTTAATTTCTAGTTTCCTCTATGTGTAAAATAAGTGATATTTTGTGTCATCTTTCTGCAATCCTGTCACAGACTCTTTCTTATGAACATTTCTGTAGTCAATGTGTAACTGGAATTCCATTCAAAGAGTAATTTAGGATTTGGGACATAGACATGGGAGCATAATTATCACTAAACTCAACTAATAGCAAAAACAGGCTACTAGTGTGTTATCATAATGGGGAAAATTTCTCTTATGGTACATCATAAAGCATGGTGCTGTTATTCTTTGATTTGTTACATCGCTGCAATTATGAGTTTGTAATTGCAAGGCTATTCTCCATTGCCTTCAATGATATCTTGAAACAATGTTTGCTCGAGGGTGCAATCCTTTATAGTGGCTACATGTACAAAAACAGAACTATATAAATGATTGTATTTTTGTTTTTCCTATCTTACTAGGAATTACATTTTCCTGCCCAAACTATTAGTAATATTCCGGGTGTTCCGCTGGTGTATCCCATTTATGTGTCGGATATGGTCCAGAATTAGACCCTTTTCAAGACAAGGTCTGATTTACAATGTTTCAACTGTGGCAGGTTGATAGAAGGTACAAACAGTATTATCATCAGATGCAGATTGTGGTTTCATCATTTGATGTCATAGCAGGATGTGGGGCTGCAAAACCATACACAACACTTGCCCTGCAGACTATCTCCAGGCATTTCAGATGCTTGCGTGATGCAATAAGTGGTCAAATTCGAGAAACTCGTAAAAGCCTTGGGAAGCAAGAAACTTCAGATAGTAAGGGAGTTGGAATAACTCGTCTCCGGTACGTAGATCAGCAACTCAGACAACAGAGAGCCCTCCAACAGCTTGGTATGACCCAACATGCCTGGAGACCGCAAAGAGGACTGCCTGAAAGCTCTGTATCAATTCTTCGTGCCTGGCTGTTCGAGCATTTTCTTCACCCGTAATCTACTAGCCACATTTGTCCTAGTACTTTGGGAACTTATTTAATTTGTTTTTAAATGCTTTTACTATTTCTGTGATAGTAAATTGTTCGTCTTATTTGTGCCAGTTATCCCAAGGATTCTGACAAGATAATGCTGGCAAGGCAGACAGGCTTGACTAGAAGTCAGGTAAAAGAATTGTCAGGCATTGGCATAATACAATTGATATCTTCTCCTAATCGATCCCCAAAAATTCCTTTTTTAGCCCTTTCTTCAACTATACTATCTAGATCTAGATAATGTTCGACTTGTGTAGGAACAAGTTTGAATTCTTGAAGAAGTGAAATCCTTGTAGATCCCACACTTTTTGAAACTGAGGCAGATTATGTTTCTTAGTAGGAAATTATGTATTGGTTTGAGTTTCAACTCCATATCATCATTAATGTATCTCTCCAAAAAGTAGCATTATGATACCAATGCACCAATCATTTGTTGCCTTTGTTCAGGTGTCAAATTGGTTTATTAATGCACGTGTACGGCTATGGAAGCCCATGGTGGAGGAGATGTACAAAGAAGAGACTGGTGACACCGAGATGGACTCAGTATCTTCTTCTGAAAATGCAGTGAAAGCAACTAAGGGCGAGAAGATGTCCTCAGACGATAGAGGTGAAGAAATGCAGCAAAGTGCAAGTTCCACAGCCACGGAAAGGTACAATGCTGGACAATCGATGGATTCCAAATCCAGCTATGTTCATGAGGTTGAAATGGCTGGTTCTAGTACAAGAAGCAATGTCCAAAATGGGATACGAGTGGAATGTGCAAATGGATTTGGATTACTTAAGCTAAGAGAGGATGAATGTGGTCTCTTCCCTGAAGGAATTGTTCATTCTGATGGTGGCAGCGATAGGTTTATGACTTTCCAAATGGCGGATGTGGGGAGATATGGGGGTAGCAATAGCAGTGGGGTGTCACTCACATTGGGTTTACAGCACTGTGAGGGTAGCTTACCAATGTCTGGTGCTACACATGACAGTTTTGTTGTTCCCATGAGAGGGGATGATATCTACAATGCAGCAGCAGCAGCAACTTCTATAGATGAAGAAACCACTGAGTTTGAGTGCATAAATCCAGGGAACAGGCAGCATAGATTCAGTTCCTCCCATTTACTGCATGATTTCGTGGCATGAAATCAGCTGGTGCATTCTGGACAGTACATGTATCTTTGTGTGAAATGTTGGAAGAAGAAAGCACATCCAGCTGCTATAGTATATCTACATATATATATGTATATCATGAGGTACAGTTGGTTGGCATATTAGCATTATTGTAAAGATACATAATTTTTTAATGACAACTTCAGTATGAAAATGCAAAATAATGAAACCAAAAAAAGAAAGGATCCTTGCTTGAAATAAGATGGTGGGAATTGGCTGATTCTGTCTGTTTACATTTTGATCACAAATAATTTCTAGTTGCAATTGCTCCGTGGTTGAGATATGTTGAAATCAAAGTTCCTTCAAGATTAATCAATATAGATTATTGGTAGCTTTAGTCATAACATTAATGAAAGAATTATGGCAATCAATATAAATTGTTTAATTGAATTCCACAATGCAAAATAACATAGTGGGCAAATTTATGGTTGGTGAAAAAGTTAAAAGTAACTTCTCACTGCAAATGACATGCAATGACTGATGCAATTACAGTGCAACATCTTCTTTTTTGTCACACACTCGCGTGGGTGCACTATTCATGTCGATAGAAACATAATTTATTTCTTCCGGTAAATGCGTGTATATGATGATGATATGAAAGATTAGTAGCCACAAGTGGCGCTGAGTGATACAATTTGGTTGTCGTAATAGGCGATTTTTAGCAGCAAACACTGCATCAATGTAAATGAGTTGTGATGGTAACTATTGTCTGGGATTCTAGTATTGCAGGATTTTTATTTCTCAATTAAAATTCAACGATTTTTCTCTCTTTGTTTTACACGCTTCTATGTTGTATCATGTGGCAACTTGTGTACGACACTTTCTGTTTGTGGGTTGGTCATCTGTACTGTTAACTTGAATATCTCTTAAATTGATGGTCATTTTCCTTTTATTTATCCATTTCCAGGAAGCAGGTTACTGTCCATGTTAAGTGGAAGACCGAGTGATACGAATATCAGCCAAAACCTGGCCATATCCCGTCTGTACAATTCCTAGTACTCCTTCAAAGGTACACGTTTTCAGAGTTTCCTCCTCCTATTGGATCTCTGATATTACTATCTTTTGTGTCTTTTTGAATGTGTTCTCATATCGGAAGCTTTAGCCATTTTACTAGGAAATGACAGTATTCAGTTTTGATTAGTGGTTAGGAACAAGACATTTTTCTAATCTACTTTATTAGGGTTTGTTATTTACTCTTTTATTGTTGATGATGTTTCTAAATAAGAAGCACTAACCAATTACAAATTAGGTGTGGCTATATAATGTCAGGAAACTATTGTTCTCCTCTAGAATTTACTTGATTTCTGTCTAGGTAGACGTTTTTAGATTAGCTTTGTTTATAGACTCATGAGATTTGGGAAATTTTGCTATGTGATTTGATTCATTGTTTGTTAAGACAATTTTTAGATCAGAAGGATTTTGATATTTCTTCTTGGAAGATGAAGTGTGCTCATGTTCTTATTTTCTATATTTTGCTTCATATGCAGCTGTTCATTGCATTGTTTGGGCAAAAGAATTACTTTTTGAAAGTTGTTTGGAGATAAAAATCAGGAACATGATTAAACATTTTCTCAAATGACGCTGCTAACTTATCAGAACAAGCCGAAGATGTCTTTGAATGACAAAGATGAGGAAATTGAGCAGTATGGAAAGAGAATATATGACCATGTGTTTGGTTATAACATTGAAGTAGGACTGTGTTAGGACCCAAAATTCTAACAAGGTCTATTCTAGTAATGAACCGCAACACCAGAAAACACAAGCAAGAAAACAGTAAGAAAAACAGAGAAGAATAGAGGAAGAAGAGAAACTCAGT
>JANVCL010000214.1:35949795-35970504 GCA_026546855.1 Erythroxylum incrassatum | reverse complement strand
GCTATGGTTGTTGAGATGAATTAGTTTTGGAAATGATTTGAGGGATATGAAAAAATAAGGATCAAGCTTCAAAATAAGATATGAATTATGATTTATGATTTATTATGATTTATATGTTAATAATTTTATAGAATTAAAGTGATCTTGATTTTTGAGAAATCAAAATACCAAAAAGTTTTATAATTATTGCGCTACAGTTGAGATCAGATCTTGTCCTGATTTTCCAACAATAAGGACTTGATCAGAAGTGACTCCTTCTTTAGCAAAATCTTTAGTCCCTTCTCACTAAAATGACCTAGACGTTTACGTGATAACTGGATGGACTTGATATCAAATGTATTAACCTCCACTGGCCAAATTTTAGTGTGCTTCATTTGCACAACGTTTTTTTCCCTCTACCAGCTATTAGAGAACTTTTGTAGAGCTTCCATTGCTTGTTTCTAAAAGTGCTGGGATAACTTTAATCATCGATGAAAATCAAATGAAAATGATATCAGAACACATGCCAAATATTTTTGAACAATAATTTGCAACCTATATCGGTTTTCATACATACGTCTCATATGTCAATGACTTTGGCATAAGTCTTGTTGTTGGACCTTGAAAATTTTTTTTAGTTAAGCATAATTTAAGAAATAATTTTGGAGTTTGATAGATTTAATTTTTGGAGTTATAATTATGTCAAGGTTAGTGAGATTTATTGAAGGGTAAGTGGGAATTTAACTGTTAATGTAATAAGGATGTTCAAGGACATTTTTAGAAGATTACTTAAGCATAAAAGAACATAAGCTTATAGGGAATGGTAAAATGAACTTTTTAGACTCATTAAGGGTAGAAATGAAAGAAGAACTTATTTTCTTGCTTGGTAAGAAGAGAAAAACGTGAATTGAAGGGGAGAAAGAGTGAAAAAACAAAAATAAGAGAGAAAGAGAGAAGTTTTTAGTGAAAGAAGAAAAGAAGAGAAATCAACTTCATTAAGGTAGTTTGACCATCTCTTTTTCTTGCTTTATTAAAGAAATGGGTTGTGTTGAGGATGAAGGAGTTACAGAGAGAAAGGAGTTTGTGTAGAGAATGAAAGGTTTGTGTTGGAAGAAGATGAGTTAGGAGAACCCAAGTGATTTTAGGGTTTCTAAACTAGATCTTAGGTTATATAAACTAGATGTACTATAGGTAGGTTAGATTTGAGCTTAAATTGTGTGTGTTGCCATTTTGTGATTTCTTTGTTTTGAAGCTTATAAATTATTGGAACGTTGTTTTGAATGGAACCTTGGTTGTTTTAGGAAACTAAGAGAATCCTACCCAAAAGCAAAGGGAAAGGCAAGCTTGACTTGGATATTTGCAAGCTAATTAGGTGGGTAATTTATTTATAATATTATGTAATTGCGCAAATTCTTGCCTATGTGTGTGTATGTTGATTTTTTTGAAATGGATTTGCTTGAATTGTTAAGACTGATTGTTAAAATGCATGATGCTTGTAATTATGTTGTACCTTAAAAGGGGTTATAACATTTTGATTTAAATGAGACGAAAGGAAAGAGCATGAAAAGTATGAAAGCATTTTGATAAAATGTTTTGATCATGAAATGAATATGTGCTTTGTTTGGGCAAGAAATAAACTTGTTTCATTAGTCACGTGTACATTGACCCATAGCCTTCTCCCTATTGCCTGCTTGAGGCCATGAGATCTTGAGAATTCGGACTCGTTTTATTCACAGAGTAAACTTTGGTTTCTCTATTTTTTTCACGAAACTCTCGAGTCATTTGTTTGTGCATTGCATAAATGGACTGTCAAGTATGAAGCATTTGAGTGTTATGTGTTATGAGTTTAAGCTAAATTGATCAATGCTTAAATTGTTGGATGCATATCTATTTATATATTTATATATCTGTGTGTACATATGCTCAACTTTGGTCAATTGCCAATAGTTATAAATATATTAGTCACTAAGCCGTGTTGCTCACCCCACTATTCCCTCCTCAGGTGTAGAACGAGAAAGTTAGCAATCCTTGCAGGGCATCGAAAACTCCAAGATATTAGAAACTTTTATAACTAAGTCAGTTCGATAAAATTTTGGATAGCTCTATAAGCATGTTAAACATTGAGCATCCTCTATATGTTGTATTTTGTGTTAAACCTTTGTTTATAATGTTAATATGTAATTAAAGTTATCTGTGGGCTTTTGTTGTTTTGGTAAATGAGTTTGATTGATTTTTTCCGGGTTTGTCAGAAATTTATAGTGATTGCGAGCATTCATAATTTGTGTGAAACTGCATCCCTTCGATTTTTTTATTGGTATCAGAGCGGGTCACTGAATCTAAACTTAGTACGACAAGTTAGTGTAGATCTGTGTTTTGCAAATATGATTATAAGAGAAGAGGCATCAATCATTAGGCCATCGTTATTAGATGGTTGAAATTATCTTACGTGGAAATCACGAATAAGAGTATTCATTTAGCCGCAAGAAACAAAAGCATAGAACTCGGTTTTAAATGGCTAGACATATCCAATGACAACTGATGAAAAGGGAGAAGCAGTGCTTAAAGATGCATCTGAGTGGACAAGGGTTGATGAAGAGAGAGTTCTTAGAAATTATCAAGCCTTACACACCATCTTTAGTGTAGTTGATGAAGGTCGCTTTGTTATGATGTTAGCCTATGAATCAACGAAAGAAATGTAGGACACTTTGTAAAGTATACATGAGGGATCGAAATTTGCAATAGCTTTGAAACTTCAGATATTAGTTGTGAGATTTGAAGAGCTGTGGATGGATGAAAGTAAAACTATTGGAGACTTCCATGAGAGACTGCGTGATATAGCAAACCAAGCTCATCAACTTGAGAAGAAGTATTCGAACCTGAAACTTGTTAAGAAGACATTGAGATCACTACCTCTGAGATTTATATCAAAAATTGCAACCATCGAAGAAGCCCATGATATTAATGAATTGTATTTGAATAAGGTAATTGAGATTCTTACCAACTTTGAGATGAATTTGTTGAGAGATGAATGAGAGAAAAACAAAGGATTGGCATTGCAAGCTGAGGTTAGAAAAGACATGAATGACTTAGGAGATGAATCCGATGAGAATGAGGATATGGAGTTATTGATAAGAAATTTCAGTAAGTGGTTAAAGAAAGTGAAGAAGGATATATCCAATTTTAGGTAGAACGGTGGGAGTTCATCGAACAACAACTTTAAACAACAAGCTAAAACTCAAAAAGGTGAAAGAAAAGTGAAAAAAATTCAATGTCATGAATATCAAGGCTTCGAATATGTGCAAGCGGAATGTGTTAATATTTTGAAGAAGAGAAAAGGGAAGTCCTATATTAGCACTTAGAGTCGGAATGAGTCCGAAAATGACTATGGTAGTGAAGAGGAATTTGTGAGTAATGCTACATTAGTTGCTTTACATAGCAAAAGTTCAATTGCTTGCTTAACAATAACTAAGAAGGAAGAAACTAATGATGAAATTGTGGATAAAACAACTCAAAATTCTAAGAAAAACATAGATGAATCATCTGAAAATTTAATTTCAGATAATGATAGTGATGACAGTGATTTAGAGGACAAAAGTGAGGATATTTATAAAGCCTATGAGTTAATGTACGCAAAATGGGTGTAAACATATGAGAAGAATGAAAAGCTAAAGAAGGAAAACTCTTTTATGAAGAACATCATTCAAGATTTAAAGAAGAAATTGTTATCTAGAATAGATGAGTTTGATTAAACAAAGTTGAAGCTGATCAATACGGAAAAGGGAATAAGAGTGATAAATGGAGATACCAAAAAACTAGAAAAGTTGCAAGAAATTGGTAAGATTAAAGGAAACCTTTAAGGAATTGGTTGTAAAGATGAATGTTCTAACTCGAATTGATGATGAGAAAAATGGTGCCAAAAGATTTGTCCAAGGAGAAATCTCAAGCAAAAACCTAAAATTCATACCTATATGTCACTTTTGTGGGGTAACTAGGACATAAGGCCGAATTGTTACAAGCTGCTACAAATGATATTTCAAAGGGAACAAAACTGAAAATTTAGGCATTTTCTATTAAATTTCCAGCAACAACCCATGTTACCAAAGCATTCTTGGGTTAAAAAAAATCAATCTCACATATTAGAACAGATATGCAAGGGAGTTGTTACCAGAAATTATCCAGATCCACAATTAGTTGTTATTGGAAAAGAAATCAACCAAACATCTGATGACAAAGATGATGTGATAAGGAATAAGTCCATATTTGAATTTCTTCGAGGGGCACAGGAACAATGTGCTTTACATTTTTTAAGTATATTTTGATGTTTAAAAAAAAGAGGGCTCGAAGGAGTTAACGTCTTGACTTTCTGAGTTTTTATTTATGGGTTTTCTAAGGTTCAGTTAATTGGTGTGTGTTTGGCTTTTTCTTTAGTTATTGAATAGTATATTTGATGTGAAAATGAGGCTTTGCTTGATGATTTGAGAGTTTTGCTTTTGGAATTTGATTTACAGGATTATGTCAAGAAAATGTTGATGCTTGGTTAGAGACCTGTAGGAAAATTATAGTTTTTCAAGTTTTATCTTTGTTTCTCTTTACATCACAAGTAATATGAGTTTGGGCAATATGCTTTCACATGGTTTATGTGAGGAGGATATTAATTAAGTTTGATTATGATTCATTGAATGTATTTTTGGAGTTTATGAATTTAATCAGTTGCAAATGGATGGGTTTGATGTGAGAACTAATATGTTGGCTAGTGTTTTGATTGATAGCAAATTGTCATTTTAACATGCTTATGATTCTTTCATTGCACTTACTGTTAGTTTTTATGCTTCTTTATTTGTTGAGATTGATCGCATTGAAGGCATTCTTCGTTTTGGCATTGTTTTGTCTCAAGAGGATTGTTTATTTTCATCTGAAATGATTGTTCAATTTAGGGAGAGATTTTAAGGTATTTACGTGATTATTAGTCTTACTTTTTGACATCTTTTGTCCCAAGGGAGAGAACACTATGTTAGAACATTGTTTTTGGTTTGGGTTATGTTATTTTTAGATAACTTTATCATTGGATAATTGATTATGCTTAAATCTCATTGACTGATTAAGAGGGAGTACCATTGTGGTCTATGCATTTGATGTTTATATTTCCAATTATCTCCTTTAGGGGGAGTTTCAACTATGTGACAAAATATGCCAAAAAGGAGGAGATTGTTAAGATATATGTTATATATCTTATTATTTGATTTTGACATTATTTGATAATTGGATTTTCAAGATAATGTTAGTTAGTTTCAAATTCTAGTCAAGATGGAATAGAATATTCTTTGGATTTGGTTAGTTGATTGTAGCTAGACTGTGGCTTAAGAATTGTCATTTTTGGTGTGAATTAACGACAATTGTGTATGACTTGGAGGCAGAAATCTAAAAGCTATCTGGATAATATTTGGTAGCTAATTGTAGGTAGATAGAACTCTATCTAGTGAAGAGTTATTAGTGTATCATGCGATTATTGAGCTGAATGTGTTTTTAGCTAGACTCCTTCTTAGTTTGGTGTTGTTGTTGGGTTTTTTTTTGCAACTGTGGTTTTATTTTGGATTTTATGTGAATTAGCTGTGTATTTTGTTCAATTCTTCAACGTCAATTGATGATGACTTTTGAGACTTGGCAGCTGATTCATTTTTCTAGTGTATGCGTTATCTTTGTGCTGCTTTTTGTTTTTGATGAAGTATTGATTGAGTGATTGCCCTTGATGATTTATGGTTAGAAGCAATGGCGAAAATTCCAGCAGTTGACTACGGCAATATACTTGGTGAACAAATTTCAGATCTATCTTTGAAGGAGCTTAATTCATCGAAAAATTGTTCCTTTTTATCTCAAGTGTATTTGTTTTCATTCCTTGTTATTTAATCACATGAGTTATTTGATTATTGTCTCTTTTGTTAAAAGTTGTTGAGAGAAATCTTCTATTGAGGTTAACATGAGTTGGCTGTATTATTGGGTGTGAAATACTTTAACGAGTTGTGAGGACGATAGATAGTTTCAAGGATTGAGTAATGTCGGCTCACTAAACCCTTGTATAAAATTATTGTCGTTAGTGAAAGTATTACGTTAGGTGAAAGTCCCATAGACGTAAGCAAGGTGTGCCGAACTACGTTAACAAATTTTAATGTTGATTTTTGATTTGCGTTTGTGCACTTAATTTTTTGTATTTAATTGTGCTAGATTTTTTTAAACTATTACACCCCTTCGGAAACTTTCTGTGTCTTTTCATTTTGTAAAAATTCTTTGTTTTTTCATAATGTTTGAAAAATGTACATTAATAGTACCAGACCGACCATATTTTTATTTTTATATTTCATTTCACCCTCCCACATGATTTTACTTGGGCATAACATAAACAGTTAGTAGTTAGGACAAAATAGATTGGATTTGCAGAAGCATACATAAACTTCGATTTCTTAGAAGAACATCAAAATTGCTTGCGCTTGTACGTGATTGTGTGTTTAGTCTGGCAATGCCAGCACCAATTTCTTTAGGCTTAGTTACCAAATATTCGATGGCTCAAAATATTTACTAGAACTAAAATCCCACTCAAGAGAACCGCTTTGTGAAGTATCTTGATAAGTGAAGCTAACTTTTGACAGGAAGAAGTACAAGGTGCGGGATCATTGCTTCGTTGAAGAAGTGAAGATCGTGGTCTTTGATTCTATATTTTTAACAAATTCCAAAGAGTTGGATCATGTGCCAGAGAAGAACCAGAATTTGAGAGAGGGAATTTGCTTAAGTTCATGGTCAAGATGATGGGAATTTGGATGGCTGGCATGTAAATATAGTTGCTCAGGGCTCAGGTAATGGTGGTGGTTTTGGGTTTGAGCCCCGAAATTGCGCTCACAGCTTTTGCTTTTCTTCATGTTATCCTCGAACATTCTTGGCTTAAATGGCGTCCGAATACGAGAACAGTATCAAAAACTTGGATTTAAAGTTATATTTTTTATATTATGTCGATTTAAGACGAATGTGCCCACAAAAGAAAAGTTGAAATTGGGTTATTTACAAGCCAATTAAGAGATGAGAGTTCTTGAGATGGATGGAAATGGGAATGGAACAGCAGTTTTAGTTAAGTGCAAAAGGGAATAGAAATATGGAAGTTGGTGCAAAAGAAGTATAACATGATGGAAAGAAATGAAAAGGAATAAGGGGAAAGAGTTAGATTGAGGCACCGATCAATGATTATGATAAGACTGGAAATGTCAGTAAGATAGGAGGGAAAGTATTATTGCAAAATTTCTACAGGAAGTTGGTTGGGTGTATGGACACATAACCGACCGCTGCACGTATGCATCTATCCACGCAACGCCAGTTAATTTTAGACCAAATCTCTAAAATCATGAGAGATTAATGGAGAGAAAAACAGTCACCACCATCAATTCAATTCACTTCCCCTCAACCCCAACACACAGAAAAGATGAAAGACAATTCTCAGATTACCTGCCATTCAGACTTGAAAACTGGGCGAACATTGCAGATCCTGAATGTTCAACAGTTGGACTTCTGTTGTTTTCTACAGGGACAGGCATAGGACGGTCATCAGAGTTGAGGTTAGCAGTCGTAGCAGGTATGGCGGCTGCATTGGCAGATAATCTGTTATCTTCCTCCGTCTTTCCCTGTGTGAAGGTCTCTTGAAGCTGCAAAGCATACTCCAAATTCCAAAGAACATCTCCCATAGTAGGCCTGTCAACCCCGTAGTCAGCCAAACATTTCTCTGCAGCCTCAGCGAACTTCTTCATTGACTCGGGATTGATTGTACTCGCAAGGAGAGGATCTATGATCTTCTCAAGTAAGCCCTTCCTCTTCCATTGCATTGCCCAGTCAGCCAAGTTAACTTGCTCTCTCGGGAGTTGTGGGTTTATGGCAGGCCTTGCACATAATGCCTCAAGAAGCACCACACCAAAAGAGTACACGTCTGATTTGTCTGTCAATTGCTGTCTCCTGAAGTACTCAGGGTCCAAGTACCCAAAACTTCCTTTAACAGCAGTACTAACATGTCCTTGTCCAATAGTTGCATCTTTGGACAGCCCAAAATCCGCAACCTTAGCCACAAAGGCATCATCAAGCAAAATGTTTGTTGTTTTAACATCACGGTGAATGATACCTTGTGCAGTACCAGTATGCAGGTAATGAAGTCCACGAGCTGCACCAATACAGATCTCCAGTCGCTGCTTCCAAGTCAATGGTGGCATATTCTTTCCATAGAGGTGGTCTCTGAAAGGCCCATTTGACATGTACTCGTAAACAAGAATCATTTCTTCATTTTCATCACAATACCCAATCAATGACACCAAATGCCTGTGTCTCAGCTTGGACAACATCTGGATCTCGGTCTGAAACTCTGTAATTCCTTGTTCAGATTGTGGATTTCCTCTCTTGACGGCAACTTGAGTACCCTCATCAATCACCCCAAGATAAACATTACCAAAACCTCCTACACCTATTATACTGCTTGAATCAAAATTCTTGGTAGCTTCCTGCAATTCTGCGAAAGAGAAATAACGGCCTAGGCCTAGAGTCGACGAGTAGAAGTTGGTCTTTTGAGATCCCGTTTTGCTTGTCATGAAGCTAGTATCACTAGCATGGATGGGGAGTAACCAAGAAGAGAAACTATTCCTCCGTTGCCAATCTTGAGGTCTCTTGTGCCACTTGATCACCATAGCACCAAGACCGACAAAAGCACCAAACATCATAGCGAATCCAACAGCAACAATCGTCCCACGGTGGCTAAAAGCTGGTTTTCCATCAATCCCGAACTCACCATCCAAACTATTAACTGAATTGCTCATCTTCAGCACTTCCAAGCCATTTAGAATAGCGTTTCTTGCACCAGTGACCTCATTCATGGGGCCAATCTCGACGGAAAGTCCGTTAGCCATCAAGGCAGCATCTACCACAACGTCTTTGAAATATGGAGATGCCAGATTGTTAGCGAGGGACGACAAATCCAATCCAGAAATTGCTATTTTGTTGTTAATGTACACATTGAAGTAGAGGTCATTGAGGGATTGGCTCACAATGTCGCAGAAGTGCAACCGGATCATGTAGCTAAAGGCAGGGTCAGCCTGAAAGTTCCATGTTACATTGAAACTTGGTTGCACAGTACCTGAATCGGCCATCTGCTCTGCAGATGCATAAACTGCTGGTGGTGCGATAAAAGGTGAGGTTCCAGCATGATATTTGATGGAGTTAGTAGGAATAGACACGCTTTTAGCCAATGCCTCATTCTTAAGGTATGGCTTATCAGGTAACCAAGTCCTCCAAAGAGTGTCATTTTCAGAGGTGATCAAAGGGCCTCCCATATTCAGCCTGTACAAAACATGGTAACCATTCTTGTTTAGGTTAGGGAAGTTTTTAACTGGGAAAAGATTTGTGGCTTGATCAGACATCAAAACATCCGGCGCCGAAATCACCTCAATGGCATTGATGAAAGCCGCAGAATTCTTCATAGGTACGAAGTGGATAGAAAATTTAGGCTCTTCTGCGTTGATCAGATACTCCTTAAATGAAGCTTTTGTATTGTTTCCGACGTTGAAGTTGTGGAGGAAGACATATTTATCAGTGTTGATTGAGAAAGTAGAGTTTTTAAGATCAAACCTAGCATTGTCAAGCGGGAAGAAATGGAGACGTACCCAATGCCATCCTGGAGATTTGAATGTGAAGGAATAGGTAGATTCTTCAACAAAAACTCTTGCTGATAGATACATTGGAGAGGGAACATCAGCGGATGGGACTGAAACCAGAAGGTTTTGGCTGGTTTTCAGATAACTTTCAGCTTCACGATCAGTCTTGAAGACTCGTCCATCAGGAAGAGCGGGCACGCTATTGGCACCACAGCTGATGAGAATCTCATCAGCGGGCACAAAAGATGCTGCATTTGCTGTGATAATGGCTGAGGCTGAAAGGAAAATGCAGATGAGAACCAGGAGGATAGTCATCAACGAAGATGAATTTGATGACAGTACAGATGAAGATAGAAAAAGATTGATTCTTGGTATTGTTGGCTTGTTTTCTATCTCCATCCCTCCTGGGGTGGTGAGAGAGGAAGGGGTGTTGACAACTAGAATTGGCAGAAAAAGAAAGAAGAGAAAAGGTTGCTTTCTCAATCCCTATAATGGGATTGAACTAATTGGTTACTTTTTCCGTTTTCATGATTATAAATGGGGATCGGAATTGACAGCTGAGATGCACCATGGCTCTCCCAACAGTTCAGAGATCCTTGGTGGAAGTAGCTTATTTTAGGATGTCAGTCAGAATTTGTTTGACACAATTGAACTTTTCAAAACCTTTTCAACCTCTCTGTCTTTGTTTCTGTTTCTCTATATATATCCAAATCCTAAGCATAAGTGGATGATGAAATTTTATTCGGTGGTGGCTATTATAAGTGGATGATGAAATTTTATTCGGTGGCGGCTATTTTGTGACGTGATATTTTGTCCAATAAATTTTAACTATTTATTTATGTAAATTTTATATTTATTTATGCGGATCTCATATAAAGCTCACATAAATAAATAATTAAAATTTATAGAACAGAATAAGACATTATAAAATTAAACAAAGTATCTAAAGTCCTGTTTTCTTTACAGTAACTTCATTATTATTGTAATTACTTTTCTTTCCATTTATCAAGTTTCTCATTAAAAAGGGGGAAAAATCAATTTCTAATATATGAATGATAGGTAGCTCTTTTTATTCTTTTTTTAATCGACTTAAAATTTAGAGATGACAATTAGCCTAGCTCATAAGTCACCTTTGTTAATTTTTTAATTAAAAATATAAAAAATTAATTAAATTAAAATTTGAGTAGGTCAGACTTAAATCTGTTTTAAATTTAATTTTTTAAATTAAAATAATATTATTTTATTTAAAATAGTTAAATTTCGAGTTAGCTTAAATTTAAGCATAATTTATAAATTGACCGATTAAAAGCACTTGAATTTAATCCTGTAATGGTCTATTATCATCCCTGCTCACTAAATTTTTCATTGGTACTTCGGAATTAAAATTAGGCATAAAATTGAGACTTTAAATCTAAGATTTTGTTTTTTTTATTTTCATACCAAACTAATAAGAAAATGAAGTTTTTAATTATTCAAATAATTTAAGAACCTGGTTAAAAATAATCGAACAAGACTTCTGGTGTCTAAAATCTAAATACTTCGCTTGACAAACAAGCCAAGGCTTTCGTACTACTACTAACTCTATAAACTTTAACCCCTAACCAAACAAAAACCAAACCACGGCGACGATTAGTGAAGTTAATTTATCAAACAGATCGAAGGTACAGCAATGTCGACGGAGGCGGACGAAGCCGGGAGACGCCGGTCGACGATCACTGACTACCGGAAAAAGCTCCTTCAGCACAAGGAGCTCGAATCTAGAGTTTCCGCAGGTCGTTTCTTCATAAACACCAAAACCTCAATCTTCTCTTTTTTTCTTTAATTTTCAATTCGTTCTCATATATGTTCCTATAGTTATCCAAATCTTAAAGTTCTGAACTTTTGGCTTACCCCAGAGAGGCAGGGAAAAAGTGAAAAGAATTTGACGGTAACTTGTAGGAAAACAAGATTTAGGTCACTTTATTGGTTTACAATTATAAAGTTATTGGCTTGATTCCAATATTGTATACTGTCGACTTTCCGATGGGTTTAGTTGATATGCCGATTTGGGTGGAATTATGCGAAAGGATCCAAAGCGGCTTTTAAACTAAATTTGGGTTCTTTTGGGTCAAGAGCTGCTGGAAGATGCTTTTAAAAGCTGTGATCGACCCTTTGATTTTAATTATCCACACAATTCATAATTGTGGTTTTGAAATGTCTGATTTACTGCTAAATGGAGGGAATGTAATGGATGGAGGGTTTGGGAGATAGGTCCAATTGTCTTTTTATTAGGATTAGCATTGGTGGCAGGAGTTATGAATAAAGCACTTAGTCTCAAGATGTCAATCTGTTTGGTGGTCTGAATGTTTCATACTCATGGAGTTTAACTGTGTTGCTGCAATTATTTCTGTTTGTAATATCTACAACTAACATGTGATTAAACTGGTTCCACGCAGTGAGGGAAAGTTTGCGTGCTTCAAAGAAAGAGTTTGCCAAAACTGAAGATGATTTAAAGTCCCTTCAGAGTGTTGGCCAAATCATAGGCGAAGTTCTTAGGCCTCTTGACAATGAACGCTGTAAGATTTTTTTCTCTTAGCTTTGTGTATGAATACTAGAGGTAGTGACTTATATTTATATAGTTAATATCAACAAACAGTATTGGATATTTACTTTGGCACACTACTTTTATTTTTATGATAATCTGCTGTCTCATTAGCTAAAATTATCCAGTTTTTCTGTTACATTTGACCTCATGCATTTCTGTTGGCTGTTTTGATAGACTTCTTGGTTTTGTGTTTGTTGATCCCCTTTGACTTCATGGTTTCATGTTGGCTGTTACCTTTGCCTTCATAGTTTCCTTCTGGCTGTTATGTTTGCCTTCATAATTTTCTTTTGGCTGTTATATTTTCCTTCATGGTTTTCTGTTGGTTGCTAGGGATATCCTACATGTTGCTATTAGGTAATGTCACTTTTGTGTTTAGTGATAGTAAAAGCTAGCAGTGGTCCGAGGTATGTGGTTGGCTGTCGAAGTAAAGTGGACAAAGAAAAACTAACTGCTGGCACTCGCGTGGTTCTTGATATGACTACCCTCACAATCATGCGGGCTCTTCCCCGTGAAGTAAGTTGGGATATGGAATACCACTCTATTAGATCAAAATTGGTTTTACTTTTATATATAATGGCATTTTACTTCTGTTTGTTTACAATGCTATGGATGTAACTTGTCGTGTAGGTTGATCCAGTGGTATACAACATGCTTCATGAAGACCCTGGCAATATAAGTTACTCTGCGGTGGGTGGGTTGTCAGATCAGATTAGAGAACTCAGAGAATCTATAGAATTGCCTCTGATGAATCCTGAGCTATTTCTTCGAGTTGGCATTAAGCCTCCTAAGGTAATTTTCATCCCAGGCATCTATTAACAGCCAAGGAATCAAGAGCTTTTGTTGTGACACAGTTGTATAATTTTGTAGGGTGTTCTTCTCTATGGACCTCCTGGGACAGGAAAAACACTGTTAGCCAGGGCTATAGCAAGCAACATCGATGCCAACTTCTTGAAGGTTAGATAATGGTGTCTGTTGGGAAATATCCAGCTGGATATTTCCTAGATATTATTGACTCCTAAAAGTTAGCAAATCTGATCAGTTAGACTATTATGTACAGATATTAGTTTCCTAGAATAGCCCTTTCTATTTCTATATATACTTGTATCTATGTATTGATCAAAGAGAAAAAAAACACAACTGTTCAGAATTTCTGCATTGTCTTGTAATGTTTGTGTTATGCTTTTATGGCTTTTTGGTTCCTTATTCTGTTTCTTTTATTAGAGCTAAATATTGATTACTTTATACTGAATGTAGGTTGTATCAAGTGCCATAATTGATAAATACATTGGTGAGAGTGCAAGATTGATAAGGGAAATGTTTGGTTATGCACGTGATCATCAAGTAAGAGATCAATTTGCAGAGTGTGGTTTCCCTTGTTCTACTTTTCTAGCTATTTTTTAACTAAATATTGATTTCTCTTTGAAGCCTTGCATCATATTTATGGATGAAATTGATGCCATTGGTGGACGTCGCTTCAGTGAGGGAACAAGTGCTGACCGTGAAATACAAAGAACCCTAATGGAGTTGCTTAATCAGCTGGATGGATTTGATCAGCTTGGAAAGGTAACGTATTTTCATTCTCAATTAAGAGCCTACCATGTTTTCACCTTGTTCGTGAGGTGTCCATTTGCACCCTTAGATAGTAACTGATAGAAAATTGGCTTTCTAGGTTAAAATGATTATGGCTACAAACAGACCTGATGTTCTGGACCCTGCACTGCTCCGTCCTGGACGACTTGACAGGAAGATTGAGATTCCGTTACCAAATGAGCAGTCAAGAATGGAAATCCTTAAAATTCATGCTGCTGGTATTGCAAAACATGGAGAGATCGACTATGAAGCAGTTGTAAAACTTGCAGAGGTCAGACATATGTTCTCTTGTGCGAATAGAATATCTTTTAACAAAAAATTAAAGACTGAACTAATTCATTTTCTTCAGGGTTTTAATGGGGCTGATCTGAGAAATGTTTGCACTGAGGCTGGTATGTCTGCCATTCGTGCAGAACGGGATTATGTCATCCATGAAGATTTTATGAAGGTATACTTTTTTATGGATGAAAAAATTGTTTTAATGTCTGTTAGGATCCTAATTGTTGATGGCACTTCATTATTTATCCAAGGTCCATAGGCCTTGAGAGAACATTTCCTTACAACTTTGTGAGAGAAAAAGACTGTCTATAAAAGTTAGCCACGTTTTTGTCTTTACGAATTAAGTCTCAATGAATAGCCTCGTCGTTCATTTGCATCACTCCTGGAGAGAGTCCATTGGTCTCCTTGTGGGACCATTCTTTTCTCTGCACATTTGTTTTGTATAGTAGTTATTAACATTTATTTTTTCTGCTTTTCTAGGCTGTCCGGAAACTGAATGAGGCCAAAAAACTGGAATCAAGTGCTCACTACAACGCAGACTTTGGAAAGGATTGATACCCAGGTTGTAGTGCTCTTGAGTTCTCATGCTGGTGTTGGACTGGCCAGGGGCCTCAAGCGGTGGAATTTAGGTCTAATGCACTTTTCACTTTAGTGCTGCACGGATTCTGCCGGTAAATGGCCACAGTTGAGTGCACCGCCATAGCTTGGTCCTAGTTTTTGCGAGGGCAACGTTCGTTTGTCTGGGTTCATTTCCAATATTGGCTTGTTTGTTTCAATTACAAGTTCATAACATTGCTCGTTGTACGAACTTAATTGGATATTTGACCAGGCGAACATCTCCCATAACTTAGCATGATCGGCATTTGAACTAATTGGAAACCACTTCGATATAACAGTTACGATTCTCCTAGTCATGTGGTGATGATGTGAGGTGATGAATCCCTCAGCACAGCCCTATGCCCCAAAGCCCCAACTCCAATGGTCATTAACATCTCGATTAGTCACGATTTGACTGAGTTTATGAAGTAGGCTTGATGATGTCTACACGTCAATGTTATGAATTGGGGGCGGAGATCCAGTTCTTATTCTGTCATGCAATGTACCATGTGGTCCTGACCAACATGCCCTTGCAGGGCAGAGTAGGAACAGAGGTTCCACGAACAGAAGATCTGTCTCATAAATTTGGTATTGAACTTGGAATTTGGTTTTTGGTCAACATTGGGTAATGTTTTAGATAATTTTTTAAAATTTTATAAAATTGTAAGTCTTTTACATTATATAAGATAATTTTTTACTTTGTTTTAATCTTATCTCAAGAAATGATAATAATATAAATTTAATACAATAAATATTTTTACTTTTTACTAATATTATTTTTACATTTTTTCATAAAATAAAATGAGAAAGGAAAATTTTAACTTTCATATAAGTATAAAATTAAGAATAATATAAAATAAAAAGATACATTTGTAATAAGTAAATTTAATTTTAAATGTTATTTTTTACATATTTTAAAAAGCTTAGAATAATTTTTTACATGTATGCATTAAAAAGTATACATAGTCAATATGAAATATATAAACTTTAAAAATATTTAATTATGTAAAATTATTTAATCGGTATTTAGTTATTAGTAGATACAAATTAAAAGAGTCGATAATAACCGGCATCAACACCCAGAACAAAATATTTTAATTTGGTAATTTTTTAAGGATATGATTGATACCAGCAAATTTGACACCGTATTCAGAATAATGCTACAAATGCATAGACGCAGACAAGAACTCGTAAACAAAAATTTATTCATTTTTTTATGAAATTACGAAGCCACTTGCTAATATAATTTACTTTGCTAAACAAGAAATGCTTTTAAAACAAGTCCAAATAATCCAAGTACAAGGAGAGATGTGCTCATCTCCATTGGTATTGCTTGCATAGAATTGCTAAATCCAAGTACAAGGAGACATGTGCTCATCTCCATTGGTATTGCTTGCATAGAATTGCTAACATTTAGTGCAGTATACAATAAATGCTTTAAAACTTCTCGATAATCCAAGTGAAGTAGAAATGTGCTCGACTACATTGTTATTGGCATCTACCGTGTTTGCGTATCATTTCAAACATTCGTCTAGCTCCTTCAAAGTCACATCAATTTAAATAATGAACCCAATAGTTTGATCCGAGACGTGATTACCTGTGTCAGTTTTGTTGTTCCAATCCTGTTTCAATTCATCTCATCTACACATTTATGTGGATATGAGTTAGAACAGCAAAACTGAAAGATAATTTCATCTGGTTTGATCCACTACAAAACCTCAGTGCCAATCCAAGAAGTCAAGGGCTTCTCGGTGTGTGTGTCTGTCCCCAGCCGCCACTACGTTGAAACCTATGAAAGGAAGTAAAGGAATAACTGATAAATGCCATAGATTAAGTTCACTAACTTAAATTAGAATTGAAAGTATTACGCAAGCATACTTGTTGCATGAGAATCTGGAGAAGCCTCCCAACTGAGTTCATCTCCTTTCCAATCAGTTATTACTCCTCCAGAACCCTCGATCACCGGTATAAGAGCAAGGAAATCGTATGGCTGACAGAAAAACACACATTAACTATTAAAGCAACGAAGGTTAATTCAACATACCTACAAGAACCACTGAATCGAAATGAAATGAGCTCAATAAAATAATTGGGAAATGCAGAACCCGCCACTCTAGAAGATCCACAACCCCATGTCTCTGTCAACTGTTTTGGTAATTTTAAACATTCGATCCAAGATGTTAAAATATTACTCTCCAAATTATCTTTGAATAGACTTATGAGACCAACTAGCAGCCACTAACTTATAAATCAATGTCATGCCTGTTCTCCTCATCGTATTGCTTAGTAGGATTTGTTTCACTCCATGACAAGTAGACAAACACACTCAAGGGGAGGTTGATCTGTCAAATTTGTAGATGAAAATAGCACAACTTACCTTCAGACCAGACTCAATGACAAGATCTACAAAGCCAGAAGCCAGAAGCGCATAAGCATAGCAATCACAGCCGTATAATGGCACTTTTACCTGCACAATAATGACAACATAAAATGGAGGAAAGAGATGAAACTGTAGCATTTCAAGATACGTTCAGTTACATTCCTCATTCCTAGGAGAAAAAATTACGATACTGACAGATCTTAAAATAGAATCTCATAAGCAAGTGTAGCTCGAAAATAATTAGAACTTGAATAGAGGACTGCTAATCTAGACTCAAAAGGTTAAAAAAATAAAATAAAATGCTGGAGATCATTCGTATAAATGCACACAGATCAACTGTCTCAAGGTATTCTGGAGAAGAAAATAGCTATGACAAACATGGTAACAATGATGTTTGCATAGATACTAAATCTTTATAAAATTCGGCTGGCAAAGCTAAGACTAACATTGTTTTTTCATATGTTCCACTGGTACTAACACTTGAAGATAAAACCTGTGTCCTAATTTCATTTCAAACGGTAAAACCCCACCTTGTTTCTGACACGAGCAAATGCCTCTGCAGCATCATCACTGAATAGATGTGGACTTGTGGTATATCTAAAGGGGGAAATGTAAAAGTTAGTTTAGTAAATAACAAGCTTCATTCCCTATATCATAACCTGCCTTTTAAACAAGATAACATACAGATATGCTTGTGACAAATTTTCACAAGTGCGTGTTGACAATTTCTCTCCATTCAATGTCGTTCCCCTTCCGCTTATCCCAATCCATCTTTCTTTAAGGACAGGTTGATCAATTATTCCAACAATCTGTAAAGACAATGTTAAAAATTTGACAAAAATAAGTAAAAGCAATTTCATGTTAGAAGTTAAATCTTCAAATTGAAAACCACCACTAGAATATTGATCCATGATTTACAACAAAGTCAAGTGCCTGGTGACCAAGTAAATTCCAGAGAATTCACACCAAACGGGGAAAAAAATGACAATAGAGTAAGAGTTTTCAGAAGGAACTCCCACGAGTGGTGAAATCGATGCTGTAGCAATGTCTTTATCCTAGATTCCAGACAAACTTAAAACAAGAATATAAACTAATCAAATCTAGTGATTGAACACTAGGTAACCCTTTGTTAAAATTGTTTGAGCATAAGTTGCCATTCTTATCATGTACATCAAAGTACCATCTTTTACCATAAATCAACAAATCCATTTGTTGAAATCATAGTTCATCCCATTAAGAATAAGCTAAAGCTGCCAAAACTTCCTATAAATTTAGTTCATATGGGGATTCTCCTTCACCTAAAAGGTGAAACATTCTTAGCTAGCTTACATGCTCTCTAAAAATCATTCATTTTCTTAGGAATCAGGTTACCGTCGATCTTACCGGTTTTCCCATGTGCAGTAAAGCAATGAGTGTACCAAACAAAGGTTTTCCTGTAAAAAAATGAAAATATTTATTTGAGGAATCATTTAAAACTCAAAACCTGATGGCAACAAAACCAAGAAACAAACCAGTAATAAAACTCCTGGTTCCATCAATAGGATCTAAAACCCAAACATAGTCTGAAAACTTTTCCTTACATCTCCACCCATTCTCCTCTCCATAACTGCAATTACAACCCCTTCACAGTTACAGGACCAAATCTAAGAAGCAAAAGTCAAAAACTTTCTCAAACAAATTCAAGCAAACATTTGAGAGACCGTTCATTACAGTTGTCTGTCAACTAAACAAAAACTAGTTCATGAGAAAGACCAAACAGCTCACATTGCATGAGAAGGAAAATTATCCATTATAATTGAAACCATAGCCTCCTCAGCTGCTTTATCCGCAATTGTCACAGGACCTGTAGTGCATCCAACATCACTAGAATAAATAAACAATTAGAAGACCTTAACTGTACATAAAGTGTACACTTCTGTAACAATCAACCATATGCTCTCTCTTATATTTTTTCATTTTCATAATAAATCAGACCATAAAGTATCATTACAACTCATTCATCGTTTACACTCACTCAAATCCTCTTTATCCAGAACATGGAACTTCTTCCGGAAGTACTTGCGGATGACTTCACCGGAAGCGTCGGCGAGTTCGTTGGCGACGGCGGCAAAGCGATCGAGATCGGCGTGGGAAATGTCCGGCGTGAGAGTGTCGGAGGACTTCGAATTGGAGATCATTTTTGATCGTAATGGGACACTGGATTGCAGACAGAGGGGGATTGGAAATTTTAGGGTTGGCAGCGAAAAGGCGGGAAAGTTCGGAGGAGGACGAAGAGAGAAGTTGAAGCGAGAGAGGTGTAGGAGAGGTAATGATGGGTTTAAGGTGTGGGAAGCGACGCCGTGGCGAGCTTTACAGAGCATTTGCGTGGACATTACATTGGCGGGAAAAAGTTTAGAGAAAGAGAGAAAGAGGTGGAGAATAAGAGGACGAGACGGCGGATAATGGTGGTGGCGGAGGGCTGTAAATTTTTGTACTGGTTGGTAAATGGATAATTGTGATTCTCCGACGAGTCAAAACGACGCAGACCAAGTTGAAGTTTAGGGTATGGAGTCATAGAAATGGATTATTTCGTTTGATTACATATATCAAAACGACAAAGTTGCAGAGGTATTAGTGCTTCTAATCCTAATGATTATATCTTTGAACTAATTATTTAATAGTATGAATATTACACTACAAGATCATCATCATCATCACTCAGTCTGAAATTTCGCAATGAAGCAGAATTTGGAGAGGTTCGATAGTACGCAGCCTTACCCTTACATAGTAGATAAGTTGTTTCCGGTGGACCCACATACAAATGTGAAAATATAAAAATGATGCAAATTACAGAAACAAAACATTAAAAGAATAATAATAAGAAGAAGAACAATAATCAAGGAGAAAACTTGAAGAAAGCCAAATTTGCGAGAACCTAAATAGACTACAAAGTCCACCCCTCCTTATAAGGAGACCTCCCTTACAGACCCTATCATAATGCCACCCTACTGTCCCCTCGCACCTGTCGAGCAATGGCACGCATGACACGGTATCTCATAGTAACTGTTGTACTGATCTTGGGTAACTGGACGGTTAATCCTTTACCTTGATCCGATTGCGCCAAACTTTTCTATTTCTAACGACTACCTCATTAAGGGTCAACTCTGACATATCTTCCTTGATCACTTTCCGCTAGTTCTTGTAAGGCCTCCCTCTCCTCCTCTTATATTCACTAAGTGTTATTCCCTCACAGCTACGTATCGGAGCATCTGAGGGCCTCCTCCGCACATGCCCATACCACCTAAGCCTAGTCTCTCTCAACTTATCAGCAAAGCGAGCTACCCGTAGTCTATCTCTTACCACCCAGTTTCGGACCTTATCTCTTCTGGTAATACCACACATTCATCTAAGTATACGCATTTTTGCTACCAACAATTGTCTGATATGCCGACGTTTGGTAGGCCAACACTTTGCCCCATATAACATGGTTGGATGAATTACTATTTTATAAAACTTCCCTTTAAGTTTTAAAGGAATCTTCCTGTCACATAAAACCCTCGATGCACTTCTCCACTTGGTCTAGCCTGATCTAATACGATGTACAATATCAGCATCGATATTCCCATCACTCTGAATGACCGACCCGAGGTACT
>JANVCL010000214.1:35932230-35942632 GCA_026546855.1 Erythroxylum incrassatum | reverse complement strand
GAACCTCTTTTCAGATGGTTCTCTATCACATCTGGCGGGAGAGAAACAGACGTCTTTAACAGCAACTGGAACAACATAAATATCAGTTAGCCGACTGCATTATTAACTTGATTCGTGAGGTCATCCTTAGGCATGGGAAGCAAGATCAGCTCTGTTTGGCAATGAGAAGGCGTTGGAACATTTAATTAAAGTTTGAGGCTGTAATATGTGTTATGTTTTTCATCTCCTCTTGATTGTCCTGTGCTGCTAGCGCATTTGTGAATGAGGCCTAGATGGCCCTTTTGTCTTTTCTAGGTTTGCCATTCTTTGTACATTGTTCTCGATGTTTCTTTGATTATTTATAATATCTTAAATTTTCAAAAAAAACCTCCATAGTAAGGAATCTTTTTTGGACACTAGAGAAAATGTTTCATAACACTCAAATGCATTCTTTTTTAACAAATCTCTTGTAAGCTTATAATCTTAGCTTTATATAAGTTAGTATTTTAAGAAAAGTCTTTTTTGATTTTGAAAACTTGTTTATAGTTAATTACTTTTCACCCTTATGATAATTGAATGAGACTTTAAACTTAATTATTAGTTATGATTTCAAATCTTCTAACATTGACTCTTATGATTGTGTTGAAAAACAGTCAATTTATCTAAGTCTAGTTTCTCTCGTAAAAACTTGAAAATTACTCTACTTTGACTAAACGAGGAATGCTTCCATTAAATTCAAAATCCTTAAGAAACTTTATATTTCTATCCTCAATGTATTTAAAAGAATAAAATATATATAAAATCCTTCAGACTTCTCTGCATAGCTAATAACATACTCGTTGATTATCCTTAAGTCTAGTTTTCAGCAGGACAACTCATATATATAAATACTATTAATGTGTTAATATGGCGAGTCACGTCATATAACTTTTTATCCGTACATGTAACATATGTACTACATTTTTTCCATGTATGAAATTGATAAAATTTTAAAATTAAAATCACAAATTTCTAAACCCTTAAAACATCCCAATTTATAAGAACACCAAAACCCTTAGAACATCCCAATTTATAAGAACACCAATAATGATGCTAGTGTTGACATTCATCTGTTTTTAATGGGTTATAAATACCAACTATCTACTTTTGACTCCAGTATTGACATTCCTCTCTTTTTAATGGGTTATAAATACCAACCATCTACATTTGAACTTTCAATGTTTGTTGGATTAATTCATGTGTTACGTCTCCTTCTTTTTATTAATATCAAACAAGTTATTATCAACTTTTAACATTCAATATGTAGTTTTATCATTTAAATGATGATCCATTTTTAACATTTAAGATGAAAATTTGAAATTCTAATTTTTATTTAGTTAAAACATTAAAAAAATTAGATTCATAAAGTACAAGATACAATAAATACTTATGCATTTTATTGACCTTGACATAAGTAAGTTTATTTGGATGTTGATCCATTTATTTATTTTTCTTGTTGTTGTTGTGACCTAATTCCTAACAATTTTGACACCTCATAATAACTCTTTTCTTGCTTAATTTATTGGAATTCCTTGACTCTTCATCCTTAACATCGGTTGGAGGGTCTCGATCTTGAGCCACAATTTGGACGCACTAATTAGCTCCATTAATAATTAATAACTCTTTAGATGATAGTCTTTTTTTTATATAAACAATAGACATAATCATTAATATTCTTGTGAAAATTTATACTTGCAAAAAAATTTCTTATGAATATAACTTACATTGACATGTCTTAAAAGGTAAGCTAACAGTAAACTTTTCATCAAAACATCATAGCTTGGTTAGATTAATTTAATAATCATAAAGTGAAACTGTATTTGATTCTATATAAAGTGGGCCCAAAATACTAGTTATTAGGTTTGTCAATAAAAATAGAGTCATTAGGGTAATTAATAAAATCCTTCTCTATCCCTTCAATCAATTTAAGTTAACTATTATTAAAGAAACATACGTTCTTGTACTATTGAAAAGAAAGAAAGAAAAAAGAAGAAGAAGGTGAGAGTGAATAAAGCTTTGATGTAAGAAGGTATATTAAGAGGTCAGATATTCATATCCATACTATTACATCCAAAGTTGAAGCTCTAGGTTCAAATAGGACAATCTAAAGAAGGAAGGTTATCCTATTTACTTGAACAATGAAAGAAAAAAGAAGCCATGTTAAACGAAAGTATACTCTCGTGCCTCGTACGAGCAAAACCAGATGGACATGAACCACTCAATTAAATCTCTTGATATAAATATAAAAAAAAGTGCACCTGCAAATTGTCTGAGAAGCATCTCATGTCAAGAAAGTGATTAACTAGGAATCCATAGTCTCTGAAGCAGCACTTGAAGTTAAGCTACAAATAATCAATCATATGTGTGAGTGGAAAGAACCTATTGTATATAAACAATGACAATGTAGACTGCATTGTAAAGTAACGACATATTTGAAATTTTATTCTTTAGATTAAAGTCGTAATTCATGTCCCTTTGGGCAGTCGGGTAGGCTGGACTGTACTTCTAGACACTTGGGTTAAACCTAATGTAAATGGCTCCTTTACACCGGGTCGGGACGTAACTATAACTGGAGGTCTCATTCGTGATAGTTAGGAGCAATTGCGCGGAGGTTTTCTTCAATGCCTTGGTAGCGACTCCTCCCTTCTGGCCGAACTCTGGGGAGTCCACTCGGGCCTCCACCTAGCCTGAACTTCTGGTTACCGTCGATTCATCTTAGAAGTCGATGCTTTAGAGCTCGTTAATTTACTTTCCGCTCCCATTTTGGAGACTGATAGTCATTTTGTTTTGTTGGCAGGTGTTCAAGGTTTGCTCTGGTGTGTTTGGGAAGTGCGCATCTAACACATTTATCGGGAGGGCAACCAGTGTGCGGATCAACTGAAAGTTTGGCAGGCAGAACATGTCCCGACGTCCACATACTTCGAGAGCCTCTGTTGATCATCCAAGATCTTCTTCGACAAGACGCGAAGGCATGGAGCACCGCCGGGTTTTGCGCGTTTTAGACTAATTATGTTTTGAGCCTCTTTGAATTAAAAAAAAAGTCGTAATTCATGTGTCTTACAAATTAAAAACATGATCTATCTAGTACGTGGATGGAGATTAATATCGTATTATAATTTATACGAAGTAGTTAGAAATATAATTTGAATTGATTTTAAATAACTTTTTTTTGGATTGAGAAATTATTTCCAAAGCCAGCTAAAGTCAGTAGTAAAAGATATGGTCGATAATTTGAATTGATTTTAAATAACTTTTTTTTGGAATGAGAAATCATTTCCAAAGCCAGCTAAAGTCAGTAGTAAAAGATATGGTCGACACTTGGAAGGAAATGACTAGGGGCGGTGAAAAGAGGACAGATCCTCTATCTATTTTATTCTGTTACTATTTTATTTTATAAATTTCAATTAGATTTATATAAAACTTGTATAAATTAACGGTTGAGATTGAAAGGATAAGTAGGAACATAAAAATGGCTCGTAAAAAGAGGCTGCCTCTGATGCATGTAACGAGGCTCCCACAAGCAATACTAGGCTCCAAAAGAGACTCGAAAGATCTTAGTTATTTGCCACGTTAAGGATTGATTTGAGGTGACAACAAACTTTCAAGCTTTCCATGACCCTATTGGCAGAACCGCATAGGTTTTCCAGAGCATTCATGGGAATACACAGGTGGCTTGGGCAAAAGAGGCCATATTTACTGCAAACGAAACGACCAGCATTACAGCTTGCAAGGTTGGCAGGCAAACAGCAAATCATATTGTCAACACTGTTATTCTCATAAACAGTACGCTACAACAGCAAAGACACTGCTCATCAGTCATCTCAACATCCCATAAAAATAAGACTCAACAACAGCTTCATTCATTATCAGTCATCATCACATCCCATAAAAATAAGGACTCAACAACCTCATTCATTTTCATTCATATGGGGTGCATTCGCCATAATAGTACCCATTTGGTCCAATTCATGAATCATGTTTAGGCCAATATGTACAATATCAATTGCAATCATTATCCTTGGGATACACTCTCATTTTACTAAATCTTTCTTAATAATGTAACCTTTCTTCTATAAATTTTCGACATTTTTTACAGTATAACTCCACAGGCTAAACCTTTGACGTCAACGTGTGTGCAGAGGTAAATGTTTCTACAACGAATTTTCTACGATGATATCCAGCCGCTCCTCACAATCTTCTTTCTGAAGCAGAGAGGTTCTGCATAGGTATCTGCATCCATTGAAGTTGCGCAGTCTTATCTTCAGTACAGAAATGAGATCAAAGAATGTAACTTAATTTAGAAAAGTTTGCAGTCACTTGTTTGGTTTCACACTAGTATACTTTTTAACGCCTGTGACAGCCGTGTTAGAAATACGCTGGATTTTATAATGCTGCAGACAATTTCCCAGGTTGTCATTACATAATATACACGCAAAATATGCTTACCTCTTAATATTAATGAAGAGCCTTATGCCTTCATAGATCTTGTCCAGAAAAACCCCTTTTTGGTCATGCTATCTGTCAAGGATCTACTACCCTTTGATCCAAATGAGAAATGCCGCCTCAGGAAAGGCTTTGCTAAGGAGCTTTTCATGCTGGAACTGGAGGCCATTTTGGGACCCTTCCCTTCATGTCCACTGGCTTTTAGACGATCAAACATAACAGAATTACCATCAAGATCACTATCCACGACCCTGTTCCTTGATCTCTTGTTCTTTCCCTTCCAATCCACCTCTGCCTTCAGAGCCTTTTGTGATAGCTTAATAACTTGTTTCTCACCCAAAGTACAAACTGGGCAAGCAGGATCATACTTATCCAATTCAGGTGTTAAAGTCTCCAAACACTCAGCATGATAAACATGGCCGCAAATTAACACAGCAACAACAGACAGCTCATTACTGGTGCCAAGCTTCTGGCTGCTCCACAAAGATTTATCGGTTAAAAGTCTTAAGCAAAGACTACATGCCCGGTGATCTACAGAAGGAGAAGCTGATGTTCGACCACTGGATCTACATTTTTCACGATTAAAACCCAAGGACTCATTGTCAAAAGACCATCTTTCTTTATTTGAAGTCATGAGTTCAGGAAAGGCATTCATGGACCAACCATCTGAAGACATGCCATAAGATTCCATAGTTGTATCATTGCTCCATGAGGCAATTGTGTGCCCCTCATCAGTAACAGAGAAGCTGTTTGATGATTTCAATTGTGGGATCCGTGCATCAGATACTTTCCCAATTAGCTGATTCCCAGGTGAATTATGAAGCCACCTTGGAGTCGTTGAGCCAGGAGGATGCAAGTGACTTTGAGAGGACGATGGAGATGCAGTCAGGGATGAAGTTGACTGAAGTGAGATTGATACTTTTGTGGTCGATGGATTTGTAACTGCTGGGGATACTATTATCTCCTTCACCTACAGATGTTTTTTCACTATAAAAATATGTCCTATCAAGGGGAAGAGGAAGGTAAATCAGAAAACTTGAATAGTCTCTCTCACACAAACTATACCTGTTCCAAATTTGTATCAATTGAGATATTCCCTGAGATGGATTGATCTGCCAAAGAGTAATTTGTCAAATATCAGTCAGCTCATTCAGTTTAAGAAGTCAATATCAGTAAACTCATTTATTTCTAAGAGGCTATGTTAACCGGTGATGGCCTAAATAACCAAAGCAAGCCTGTGAAGGGAAGACATTACAAAAAAGAGAGTTCAAGGAAGAAAGTAGTGAACAAACTTTTAGTATGACTAAGGATTAAAGGCGGCAATTTTTAATGCAGAAGTTAAACAAAGTTATATGATAAAAACATTGCACAGTTCTGCTTTGACTATGAAAAATAAAGTCAGAGTTCTAAAGATAATGAAAGGCAACAGTAAAATATTTGGTGAAGGATCATGTCCTTATTTAAGTTGATTCTCAAGATTGCTTAATGTCACTAGGTTAATTATTGTTAGTAAGGTCTTTTTTTCGCTACTGTACTCTATCAATGACATCTGTATATAATAGGACGAATCTTCTTCAGAAGTAGCAGTTCCTACAAGGCGGCTCAATTCCACACTATTCACAAGACCATTTTGTCGAGGTCTCAACTGTTCTGTTGTAACAAAAGAGGCATATGTACATCCTGTCACCAATCTATCGCGATAAATATAGAATCACCATTATTTCACAGCTCGATCAAGTTCAAATACTTTAGGTGCAGGAATCACACTCAAAATCACTTGGCATAGGTTGAGCCATTCATGAGATCCATTAAATCAAACATCACTAATCAGCAGATATAGATACGCCACTGTAAAGCTTAAATAACACCAAATAAAGAGTTCAACCAATAAGATAACAAGTGATGGCCTTGGAAAGGTTTCCACAATATATACTGGAAAGCGATAAACCCAATAATGTAAACCTGTTAGGTCTATGTGGTCCATAAGTTGAAGAGGCAGTTTTAGTGCGCAATTATTTTATATATCTTCATAAAACACGAATCACATAGTAATAAGAGTTTATAAGAAGAATACAGTTCAAATACAAATTAACATCAAAAGCTACATCCATACAGTTGCTCACCTGAAGCAGGAGTTCTCACATGCTCTGCAGTCCCTTCAGATTTTGGGGACTTATGCCAAGCATGCCTCTGAAAACTATTCAATGGGCTTCCACCATCTGACACGTATGTTGATTCAGACTTAAGATCAGGTCCTCCATGGTTCCTGTGAATTGCATCAGGAAACCAACTTATTGAAGTCTCTTCACCTGCTACTCGACCTCGATTATCCCACCTAAGGCTCCATGTCGGTGAATGGCAAACATTCCGACGCAATATATCACTTCCAGATCCACCAACTATGTTTTTATCTCTAGCAGCAATACAACAGGCACCCCCCATAATAAAATACAGAACCTCACAGAGCTCTAACCAGAATCCACAATCCTCACTCGCATGCTCCAAACTATGAAGTTCTTATATGAATTCAGTATGACTACTCTTTAACATGTAAATTACCCAGGTAAAGTAGTTCTTCTGCAGCCAAGCATCAACACGATGAACACCAATTCAGTAAATACCTTTGCAATAAAGTAGTCGTATGTCCATACCATGCAGCATAACTTCAAAAATAACAAATTCCTTTGACCTTCTAAAAGAAGTAAACTTTTGCTCTATTTACAACACAGGCAGATAAGCATTGCTAGAAAACCTCTAAAACTATAAATAGTTAGAGCAACCCAAGAACAAATTCAGTTTAACCTACACAGACCGCCCAGTTTCACAAGAAATTCAAATCATATAAACAAAATAAATTACCCAGCTTTGAGATAACAATGAAAATTCCATAAACCATAAAAGGGCCAAAAAAATCTCAAGTCAAATAACCTTATCGATAGTCAATAAAGAGCATCACTATAGTTCATAGCAGCTGATTGTAACAATTATAACCAAACAAGAAAGAAAAGAAATAAAGTTTGTTCTCTGTCACTCCTACAGCTCACAACCCAAGACCCCCCAAACGACTCTAAACCACTGAGAACACCCAGAAAGCGAAGAAAATGAAAAAGCCACTCAGAAAATTAATAAGAAGCTAAAATCGACTCCACCTGCTACTTCTTTGGGATTGATGAGAGAGTCAAACTTGAAAAACCCTAAAAATAGAAACACATGAAAATTTTTATTTAAATTACCCGAGTCCATGGCGATCCTATTATACCTCCAAAATAAACTTAGCCCATATCCAAAACAATGAAACGCCAAAAAGGACATTTTTTTTAAAAGCACAATCTTAAAAAGATCATATTCGATTAAATTAAGACACAAAAAATCAGTTTTATGCAGGAAAATAAGGGAATGAAGTGATCGACATCGTACCTAACAATAGGACGGCGACAAAAGTATTGGAGAGAGAACTAAGAGGCTGTTCTAGAAAGAGAAACGAGACTGGGAGGGGACTGCTGGTCTTTTGCTGCAAAAGAGAGAGGGAAGCGGAGAAAGTCGTTTTAGACGGAAGTGAAATGTAACGTCGTTAGAATTTTGGACGTTTTACGTTCTCCGTTCGCCTTGACGGATTGGATGACGTAAATCAAGTTTATTTGAAGGGGCAAAACTTACAATATTAAATATTTGGAATTGGTGAGAGAGATATTAAAGTGAATTTTGTGGAGAATTCCAAATTTTTGTGAGTCAAAAAATGAAGAAAATGGCGCTAAATTGAATGACTTGGTGGCTTCTGCGTTACGCGGAGTGCGTAGTACGCATTCCATACTTTTCACGTTGCAACTGTTCTGCAAGAAAGTAATAAAATGTACCAAGTTAATATTCCCTTCACTTTGACATTTTAAAATACAATAAATACTAGATTAAAATTGATTTCACTTTACAATTTTAGTAGTTAATGAAAACTAGTTTGTAAAAAAAAATGTTGGAATTGGAAGAAGCAGGTGTGGCCTGCAACTTCAACTCTCTCTGTAGTGTATGGGGGTCAAAAGGGGGTTGATGGCTACAGCAAGAACTTTATGCGTATTTGGCTACCAAATGTTGGCTTCTCATTTTGAACAAAGATGGTCCGGTCAAACAAAGCACCTACACGCCCTCTCTTTATACCTGGCCCCATGCTTTGAGCTTGGTGGGTTTCTGTCAATGCATGTGGTGGAGTAATTTGGAGAAACCAGATCATCACAAACTGATCTCACATCAGGGTGAGTCACCCAAGAACAAGTGTCTATACTCAAAACGTCCACCTTGATTAATCATCCTTTTGTTATGATGTTACAATATCAGTTAATTATATTTGTTTAGTTGTTTAGATTTGGAATACCGTGCACTCAACTTCGCCGCTTCTTTTTTCTTAATTTTTATGGTCTTATTAGACGAGATAAGGCAGCAATGTTGTTTTACCTTCTGTCCACAAGTTACAGTGAACTGGGTTCGATTGAAAGCTCTCTCTATGCGGGAAGATGATTTGTCGTGTACTTGTTGCCCCGTATTCACAACTAAATATGAGTAAAAGATGCATAATCTGGTTAAACTAATTCGAGTTATGAACATTGTCCAAAAACCATACTACAAAAAAAACTATATAGATCTTCTAAAACACATAAAACAAGCGAATACAGTACATCAAAAATGAATTTATGAAATTAAAACTTTTGTTTTCATTAAAGAATGAATTTTAGATTTACTGTAAATCTTTAGGCTTAGAAGCTTAAGTCCAAATTGGTTTTCTATTTTTGTAATTTTTTCAGCTCTTGTTTAATATAAGTTGATGTTTTTATGCGAATTATACCTACCCATATGATGAGAATTTTAGGTAAATAGTAGTTAGTTTTAGTTAATACTAAAATAATAATATATTACAGAAAGTGTATCAAAAGTTGAAACACAATATCATATATATGGTTTAAAAATAACTTTTAAAGGATCCACATACATATATCATCAATAATACATAATGATCATAAATTAGATAGAAACTTAATTATTCTAATATTTTTATTTTTACAGACAATACATTGTTAGTTTACTATTACAATCAATCTATTGATTGCCAGTTAATAAATGAAATTATTATTTTAATTAATATATGCATTCTTTATTTTTATTAATAATATTTGATATTTTAATATCAATATTAATATTCTTGCTTTATAAACAATAAATTATTAGTTTATACCCTTACAATTAAAAAGTTGATTCCAATTTAAAGTATGACATTATTATTTTAATCAATAAAGGCACTCTTTATTTATATGTATTTTTATTAATTATATTTGATGCTTTAATACTAAAAGTAATTCTTGAAAAAATTATTATGCAATTGAAATTAAGATGATATTATAATTATAAAATTCAAATATATTTATGCATTATTCTTAAATTATTGCTAGTTATAGTTTTGTCAAAAAATGATATTACTAGAATGGTAAAATTAGTATACATTACGTTTCTTTCTTATGAAGAAAGTAATCGATCTCATAAATTAAAGTATGAACATACTTAAACAAATGTGTAGGTGCTTATAAAAAATAAGTTCACTGATCTTGCCCAATTATGAAAATTCCAAATGAAATATTACTTATGTATTTGTAGATTTCCTCATTTCGATGATTATATAATCGACTCTTACAGGCCGTTTGGTTTAACACCTGGAATAGATAAGGAATAAAATAGTTATTCTTATAAATACAAAAGACAAGGAATAAAATAACATGAATATTACTTTGTTTGGTTTACTGTTAAAGAATTTCTATGTCAATGTTTAGTTTGAAAATATAACTTAGAATTACAAGGAATAACTAACAAAAAAACCAAATATCCTTATCATCATCATCATCATCATCATTATTATTATTATTATTATTATTATTATTATTATTATTATTATTATTATTATTAT
>JANVCL010000214.1:35886628-35910473 GCA_026546855.1 Erythroxylum incrassatum | reverse complement strand
CCACCCTTCCAGTTGCCGATTCCGGTGCATCCAATCGTACCAGTCGGCTGTCGAGTCATCGAATTAGAAGGATGAAATAGTAACACAATCGTCGGCTGGAATCTGGTAAAAGTCGAAATAGCGATATGCTTGTAGTACCCAACGGTCAGGATGGGGTCTAGAGAATCTGGCCATGTGCACTGGAGCGGGTTTATGCCGTCCCAAGGGGTTGAAACCAGAGCCATCACCAGAAGAAGAGCCAATCCGAAACTCACCAGACAGAGGAGGAACGGATTGGGAAGAGTTCGTACGAAGCACTTCTTGAAGAAGAAGTTTTTGCTCCTCAAAGGCGGAAACAAGGGAGTCGAGGTCACGTCGAAAGGAGTGCTGGGTGTCCACCACTGCTTTGACTGAATCATCCAGCGTCTTAAAGTGAGTGTTGTATTGTTCCCCTGTCATCTGTACAGAGGCTCAATGAAAGCACCAATAGTATGTTCTCATTTTATTCAAGGAAGGTGTAGACACAGAAAGTGGAGAAGATATATTGATTGTTCAACAAGTACAATCGTTTGCAAGAATTACAGGGAAAAACTCAGAAACAGGGATGAGAAAAGCATAATAGAGGGTATGAGATGAGAGAAGAAAACAACCAATGACAGTATAATTCGCATGACCCATTCTAGGAATCCTCAGCTAATATATATAGCCATCATCATTAGCAAATCATTGTTGATGGTTATTCTCTGACAGGTTGTTAGCTGACGTGTCCTTCTAAATATAACCATCCATCCTTCTGTAAGGTAGCCTAGCCCTTATGCTCCTCCTTGGCTGTTGAGGATCATCAGAACCGTTGCCAGCAGTGGGCTTATGGATCATAACACCATCATCTTCTTATTTTGAATAAGAAACCTTAGCCAGCTTCTGCTATTTTCAACCATGTACACTAGATGACATAACTTAAGCATCTATAAGCCGAACAAAATGAAACTTTCACTGCCAACATAGTTGAGATTAATGAAGCAGTGCTTAGCCCGTCATCCTATTTCAAGATAGCCAGTCATTGAAAAAGGAGATGTTGCACTGGAGAAGTAGATTGTGCCAAAAAAGGAGACGTCGCTATTAGGGAGAAAATCCACTGCTTCTATCATATCATAGTTCTCCTCACCAAACCACCACCGTATTTAAAAGTTCTTATTTTTGAGGTGTGATCTTTGATTACATTATACAAATAAGAAGATTTCCTTTAATTTTTATTTCATCTTATGTAAGAGTTTGTAGGATTAGATTGTGATTATCCAATAATTTGTTATTCAGATTCTTGATGTTTATTATATGGTTTCATTGACTTTTTACCTAAAGAATGCAATTTTCTTAGCTTGTTTGTTTTTGTTTTTGTTTTTATTTTTATTTTTGGTTTTCTGTTTTTATTTTTAAATTCAATAAAAACTATTTATTTAAGTTTTTAATTTCTTATTTTAGTTTTTGGTTTCTCTAATTTCCAAAAATTATGAAAACCATAAAAATTAGTTTTTATTTTCTATTTTTGTTTTTATATTATGATTTACTATCAATTAAGTATTTATTATTTAATTATTTAATATATTAATTTTTAATAAATTTATGAATATTTAATTTAAAATTATATCATTAATTAAAATTTATTATTAATGAGAATTATGAATAATTTAAATTTAATTAATAATAATATTGTTAATAAATATAATTAAATAATTATTAATAAGTATAATTAAAATTTAAAATATTTTCAAAAAATATGAATTTCAAATAAAATTTGATTTAATAATTAAAATATATTTAAAATAAATATTAATTTATAAATAAATATTAATTCATAAATAAAATTTAATTTTTAAATTATTTATTTTAATATAATAAAATAAATATATTAATAATTTGTTAATAATATTATATAAGAGATTAAAATAAATTTTAATTAATTAAAAATAATTTATCTTTAAAGTTTATCTAATATGTAATTATCATCAGTAATACAATGAAACTAATAACTAAATAGATTTTCACTTTTATTTGAAACTAAAAACAAAAATCGAACACTAAAAATCTCAACACAAAGATAGAAGTGGAACCAAATGGTCCCTTAGTTTTTAACATATTATCACAACTAATTTTGTGTTTCTTGTGTGTAAAGGCAGCCCTTAAATAAAATGATTTATGTGATTCTTATAATTTCTCTCTAGTTTTCATAATTTCATTAGACTTTCTTTTTTGTTTTACTTTATCACTCAATCTTATTTCTAGAATCTGAACAAAATAACATAGGCGTTTAAAGCAAATCGTCCCTCAAATATGATTTGCAAATAGAGATAGAGGGCAAAACAAACAAAACATGGTAGGCATATAAAAATTATGTGCATTTCAAACAAAATATATTACAAACATGGTAAGTATAAATAACACGGTGAAGTAAATTTATAAACTTTACTTTTGTATTTTCCAAATATCTATAAACTTCTTTTACAAGACAAACCATATAGCTAAAGAAGTGTAATACTTATCCTTTTGTATTTTTCAAATAATAGTACACTTCTTTTGTCCAAAATTTACAAGACAAATTATAGTATGTTTACTTGTAAGAATTTGAGACTAGTATTTACTTGTAAGAATCTGTGACCACTATTGTTTTAATTTAATTATTAAGGATAAGTTATATCTAATGAATAGTAAGTTTTGTATAATAATCTAGATAATCAATCATCAACAAATCAAGAGTCAATACAAGTAAAATTTTCTCTGGTACTAATGTAAGAAAATTTTATTTGTGACAGGATCAGAACATCCTTGTATCAATTGATTAAGAACAAAATCACTTATGAATTTTTGTTAATCGATCAAATAAAAGACTTGTAAAATCCTAAAACTTACAGTAAATCTCTTTTAGTGATTTCACAACTTTTCTTATCCAATACACTTGTTTTTTGAAAAAGAATTAATTAATAAAAGAGAGAGTCATACAAGCAGATACGTAAGGAAATACCCTCAACAAAATAGCTTTAAGAAAGACATTTAGAATTTAGAACATAGGAGGAGTTTACACTATCAACTATAATTGTAGAAAGGAGCGAATATGTAAGCTGCAACTGAGTTGTAGTTTCTTCAACATGACAAGCTGTCAAATTTCAACGATAATTATTGTAATCAAACATTCTTTAATTGAGGATTTGTTCGCAAAGCGTCGAAGATTCCGTTCCCTCCAAAGCGAGTCGATACAAACTCCCAAAATAATAATATGAATCTGGTGATTTGGTCTAGAGGATGATTGTTATGTTGAGAGACGATTAGTAATCTCTAAAAGAGATATCCCTGGATTCGTACAAGAACATAAAGAAGTGACGTAATGCCAGATTGCTTTATTAAAATGGCATTCAAAAAGGAGGTGCTTACATGATTCAACCTGCATAGAGCACATGGGACAATATTTGTCCACTTGCACATATGGTATCCTGTCTGCTGTAGATAGTTTGTTCTGGATGGCCAGCCAAAAGATGAAGGATATCCTCAGCGTTATAGATTTACTCCAAACCGTAATGGTCCAAGGAATTGTGGATCGACACCTTTGTAAGTTACCACAAATGATTCAAATTGTAAGTTTGCCAAGCGGGATATCCTTCCAGAAGAAGGCATCAGATACATGAGATAATGGAGGGTAACTAGGCTAAAGATGCACCAGACTTCTAGGAAAATTCTAAGAATTCCCGTCAACAAAAGAACACAATCGAGTTTTTAGTGGAAATAATGAGGAAACTTTGGAAAGATGCATCAAGTGTATCAAGGGGCCCTGCTAGACCAATTTTTGAACCATAAAGAAACCAAACGTCCATCCTTTATTTTACAAGAAACCTCTTATTGAACTGCATCTCTTAGTTTCAATAGCTGAGTGAGGAAGTACGAGTGCGAAGCTTTTGGTTTGATAGCCTATATATTGTTTCCCTTGAAAAAGTATACATGTAACCACTTAATCCAAAGGATTTTATTGTCTTCCAATACCCACCAGAACCTCTTGAGAATCAGAGAATGGTTAGTAGCTTTGATGGAGAGGATGTTTAGACCACCTTCTTGTTTCGGAAAACATATGTCAGCCCACTTCACCTTTGCTGCTCTAGGGTTACCATTTGAGTGACTCCATAAGAAGGATCTAAGAATCCTTTCAATCTCTTTGATAATGCTTTAAGATAAGAAGATATGGGAGCTCCAATACACATGTAAAGAGTTAAGAACTGATTTAATAAGCTCTAGTTTACCCGCATAAGAAAGCGAATTCAACCATGACTTTACTCTTTTCTGGATCTTATCTAAGAGAGGGTGACAATTAGAATGGTTGAATCTCTTTTTTGACACTAAGAGAACAAGGTAGAGGAGAGGAGGACACTGCAATTTCATGTCTGTTGCTCCTGCTATATGGGATTTCAAGTTGCCAGCACCTTTAGACTAGGAAATGACTTTTTTTAAAATTAATCTACAAACCAAAAAATTCTTGAACACATAGAGGGCATGCATGTAAGTATGGATTGACTCGAGATCAGCCCTGCAAAAAAGGAGAAGGTCATCTGTAAAGCAGAGGTTAGTAAGGCCATTGTTTTTGCACTTTATATGGTGTTTAAAATTGGGATTTGAGAGTGTCTCCTTATTTATGATTACATTAAGGATTTCTATGGCAAGAATGAAAAGATGGGGGGAAATGGGGTCCCGATGTCTAAGGCCTCTTACGGCTTTAAAAAATTGAGAAGGGGAGCCATTAATTAGAACAGAAAAGGAAGCTGAGGTAATGCATTCCATGACCCATTTGATGAAATGTTCTAGAAAACCATAAGTTGTCAACATAGACCTTAAAAATTGCTAGCTAATATTGTAGAATGCTTTGTGGAAATCAATCTTCATTGTGAAGTTTGGAGGGCTATTAGAAGTGGAGTAGTCTTTCATAAGCTTTTGTACAATAAATATATTGTCACTAATATACCTATCCGACAAAAAGGCACTTTGGTTTTCATTAATCAAAGGAGCTAATACTTTCTTCAATCTTGTTGCCAGAATCTTAGAAATAACTTTATATAGGAAGTTTGTACATGATATAGGTCGATAATCAGCAAAGCTGGTTGGATTTGAACCATTAGGAATCAAGCACAATAATTTTTTATTGATTTCTCTGAGTAGTACCCCATTTTTTAAAAATTCATGTATGACCTCTTTGATAAAACTTCCAATTATATTCCAAGAATGTTGATAAAAGTAACCATTTAATCCATCTGGCCCTGGAGCTTTCTTTTCGTTCATACCAAAAACACACATCTCAATCTCACTATCTTCCACTGGTTTAGTTAAGAGATCAAAATCAGATTTTGGGATTTGCTACAGGTTGAGTTTATGTAGATCCCTATGTGAAAAATTTGTCAACACCCCAGTACCAAGAGAAGAATTGAAGAATCTGAACGCTTCTTCATGAATATCCTTCGAATTCTGGATGACAGTACCATTATGTGAAGTAACGGGATACATTTTGTTGCAATTCTTCCTGGCTAGTATGGAGTGGAAAAAGAATTGAGTACAAATGTCCCCATTTTGTAGCCAATTTATCTGAGCTCTCTGTTGTAAAAGAGAGGAGTGATTGCTTATTGCTTGAAGGTAGTTGGTGAGAGCTAGCTTCTCTTTGTCGATCAGAATTTGATTATCTAGATTAAAGGCTAACATATTCTACACCCTGACTAACTCCATTGTGGTGTTATTGATAGCATCGACAGTGGAACCTTTAGAAGATTTTAGCAGCTTAAGTTCTTGTTTAATCATTTTTAGCTTTTGGATACAATCGTACTACTTTGTCCCCCTAATTCTGTAGAGAGCCCCCTTCCTACAAGCAACATTAAATCTAGGATTTTTAGCTAGGTAATTGTTGAACCGAAAAGGATGGTGAGTAGCAGCAGACTTGGACAAATTTGAGACAAAAATGGGCGTGTGATCCCATAATAAAGGTTCCATAAAATTAGGCAGGCTGTTGGGGAAATTTTGCAACCAAAGATCATTTACAAGAGCTTTATCTAATTTTTTCCTGATGAACTAACTTGCTTTTTTCTTGTTTGAGCATGTGAATAAGTGGCCAATATATTTGAGATCATTCACCTTTATATGTTCTACAAAATCCCACAGATCATTTGAGTAGTTTCTCAAACTGGTGTTGCTCTGAGCTTCGGATGCATAAAGGGTTGAGTTGAAATCGCCACATATGAGCCATGGTTTGTTGATATTACCACTATATTGTTTGATATTGTTCCATAGATCTCTTCGTTGGAATTCAAAGTTGCTAGCATAAACAAAGGAAACATACAAATCGATGTTACCTTGCAACAATAGGATTTAAAGATGCATAACCTGCTCATTTGCCTCCAGTAATTCCACCTTAATCTCATCTGAATTGAAGCACACTATTATCCTTCCATAGGCATGATGACTGTGATTAGATAGTAGCCTCCATTGAGGACCAAAAATATTCAACTTATTTAAATTTGCCAAACCAACTTTCGTTTCAAGTAAACCAAATAAGAGAGGTTTTTCTCTCCAAACAAAATCCCTTAAAGATAATAACTTTGAAGGGCAATTTATTGACATTCTAAGCCAAAATAGTCATGTTAAATAGAGGTGCTTTTGGGGCTTTTACCCTTGCCTTTGAGATTTTCTTCTTGACATAGATTGGGAATTCCCACTGTCTTCGTCTTTATTAATTCCCTGAGAAGGATTAGAAATATCCTCTGCCATTGACAAACATAAGGAAGTAGAAGGGGTGACATGAGGGGGTTCATTTTTGCATACTTCCTCCTTATGTAAAGGAGCTGTACCATGTTGATCAGGTAAGATAACTAAATTATCTGTTTGTGTAGATATGAGACAAGGAGACGACTTGTCAGACATATCGTTCTCCTCTGCAGCAGAATTTTCCAATATTTTTGAATTTTTGTCTTTGTTGATCAGCTCTTCATAAGGAATAGATCTATCCGTTTTCTATGTAGATTCTGCTACAAGATTTGCAGGAGAGAAGTTTACATCATCCCTGTTATCATTCAAAGGAGCACTTGAATTTTCATAATCCTGATTTTCTTCTGCATGACATTCTTCTTCATGACCCATCAGCTCTTGGTAGTTTCCAGTCTTGAAGACTTTACCAGTGGGTCTCCAAATGGCATTGTGAGCTTTTGCAGGGCCTGCAATGATAGGAAATTGCAATGCTATCCTCCCATAATTGATTCCCATCCCCTAGCCGCATGATTGGGAATTCATTGGGAAGATCTTTTGATGCTTTTATACTGACACAAATACATACATATCTAATTATTTTCTTAATGGCAGTATTCTCATCCATACATAAAGGCAATGTAGCTAGCTATTTGGCTGAGACCCTAAGTGATCCAATACTCTAAGGGAACATTATGAAAGTTTATCCATATTGGAAGGTTCTGAATTTTGATAATTTCAAATTTCAGTTCAGGCTGCTAGATTTGTAAAAAAATAGGTTGACTTCCATAATGCCATGATCCTCCTCAAGAATTTTATGAGCTGCTGATATGGAGGAGAAAGAGAAAAGAACAAGGCTACCTTCAGATAGATAAACATCGTTAAGGCCTCTACTTTTCCATAGCTTATTTGGCCATCGCAATATTAATGGAAAAGTTGGTCTGTGTTCTAAAAAAAAATCTTACTATTGTGGATTTCCTTGGAGCGTTGCAAGGTCTGGATAGACAATGAGTTTTCCATCAACTTCACTAGGTCGTTTATAAGAAAGAGTAGAGACGATGGTGTCCCCGACCACTTGTTTCCATGTCTTCTGGGTATTAGAGACAGTAGCAGTTACAGGAGTCAGGAGAGGGGGTGTTGGAGAAGAGTGGGATGGATTGGATGACAATGATGGAAATTCAGCAGAGTTGTGGGATGTTGTGTCTAGCATGATGTGAGAGGAAACCTATAGAAGGAATGGAAGCTGTGTAGCAGAAGAAGGGGTAGGGAAGGGAGGCGGGAGAATAAAATAAAAAGTAAGTGAGGAACCTTTTTGATAAATCATATCTTATATATGATTTACCATCAGTTATGACTTTTACAATTATAATCTTTCATTTTTTAAACTTATCATATGTGCTTATCATTAAGAATTTTGGTGCTTCCTTCCATACTTTAGAAAAAGAACCTAATATGCGAAACTTACTGTATTGTTCATGCTTTTGTCGTCAGAAACTAAGTAGGTTCAATCGTGTGTACATATATGTTTTATCCCATAGTTTTTTAAGCTCTCCAAATCTTAGTGTACCAATTTCCATGTGCATGAATATTTCGCAAAGTCTCATGCTCTCGAAATAACCAAGCTCACACACTGGTATATATATAACGTAAAGAAATTTATACGTACATGCAAACATTGATATAGCTATATGCTATCCTATAGCACTGAAATTTACACGTAGATGGCGCGAGGGAATTGGGACTCAAAACTTAGTATATGCATCTCTCGGAGGTATATATCCTAGGACTTGGTACGTATAAACAAACATAATAGAGTATCTGTTTTTATTTAGTTACGTTATATATAAGCTTAAGCTGCTACGTACTAGGGCACCCGTCGGACTTGACTGTTATATAAAAGCCATGTTGATGAGGATCATGATCAGTTTGGGATGAGCTTGAAAGGAGGCCTAACAAGAGCTGGTGCTGAATCATATTTTCCGTAGTCTTTAGTGTTTGCTCTTAAAAGCCTTTCATGAACTGTAGTCACTCCATCTTCTGATAACTCGACTGCTAATTCCTGAAAAATAACACCATGCTTTTAGAGATTATATGTACACTGCAACATGTTATAAATTTTAGATCTTGGAAGAGTTAGACACTGATCTTGCTAAGGAAGCAAACTCCAGGTTGAGATCAACCTAGAGAAGTGAGTGCTATGATCGGTAACAAACCTCGTCACCTTCCTCCACCAACTTATTCATGAGCTTGAATCGTCGACCTGTGAAAGCAGAAAATAACAATAGCTATTTAGGAATATTAAATGATCGTCTCCCAATGGGACGATTAAACAAACAAATTGATCAATGTGACATTGGCTGTGATGTTCTTTAGCATATAGTAGAGTGGCTGTAACTCTGACGGATAGTGATGATCAATTCTTTTTTTGAACATTGGCTAATTCTGTTTTGGTACGTTTAGTCCTGTGCAGCTGCTTTGAGTCCGTCGCCTCTGTGGTGAAAGATTCTGATAATGTGCGCCAGTTAAGACTGCATATAGAGAATAATAACAAAAACCCACCTGCAGAAGCTGATAGAAATGATGTAGAGACCAGAAGGAAGAAAAGAGTCATCTTCTTGAGAAGAATAAGGCCCATGTTTAAGCAACTTGGAATCTTTGAAAGACTCTTGTTGCTCTTTTAAGAGAATAACCTAAACAAAAGCGTCCTATCTATATTCTAAAGCACAATTAAAGTTACATAGAGCGAGCAATCCTGGAGATAAGCTGATAATTTGATGCTTTATTAAGTAAAGGGTTCAAAAGTTGGCTTTTTAATTTAAAATTCGAAGCAAAAAGGTGGAATGAGACCATTTTTCTGTTGTTGGGGCACTAAGTCTACGAGGTTAGTTAGTGGGATTATATAATAATTAAAGGTTGATATGACCATACCAGTTATTTAAGCGACGGATTTTCTGTCCATTTTATTATGTTCTTATTATATCTTATGAATTTCGGCGATCTATTTATGTGGATCTCGCATTTATTTATGCAGGTCCAGCATAAATAGATGGCTGAAATTTATAGAACAGAATAGAAACATGATAAAATGGACAGAAAATCCTGACTCGTTATTCAAATCCCCTCAACTTTACATATACTCAAATGAAAAATAAGTTTACTAGTTCTAAATGCAATGCCTATTAACGTTTAAATGAATAAATTATTATTATTATAAGCGAATAAATTATTCTTTTTTCAGAAAATGTAAAAAAAATTAAATATTCACAGTGCCGTAGTGTGATTTTTTAAGTTAAATAATGATAAAATTACTTAATTCTATATAAATTTAATTTGCAATATAGACAATATACGTAAGAGTACACTTTAAGAACTTATATATTTGACCAATTAGCTAACTAATGGAAGGCACAGTTTTGGTCTTATCTTCATCTTCTATAGACCTGAAATTTCGAAAGCCTTAATTTGCATATCCAAAAACTCTTGAACAAATCACCTGTTCCACAATTGCTGTGCCAATACTGTTCTATTGCATCTGGTCCATATATTTTTGTGGGTCTCATATAAATGTATGGACCAGATGCAATGGAACAGCACTGGCACAGCAATTATGAAACAGGTGATTTCATTTGAAAAACTCTTGCTAATCTTTACCATTAAAGAGAACATAAATAGGCTAGCTAATAACAACTGAGTATAAGTTGGTCAGGTTCTGAAGTAAGTTTTGAAATATAATGTTTCTTGGTTTACTGGCTAATGCATGTTTATGATTAGCTAATGATTTGGTTTGATCAATTAATTGTCTATAATCTCAGCAGGGTAGTTGTGGAAACCAGTGCAAGTGTGGTTTGATGATTAGAATGTTTGAGGATGCTTAGGTGAGCTTAAAAAAGGTTTTGTGGATGAGTAGTGCTTCCAGTTATCCTTAAAGACAAGGACAACCCACCAAATACAACTAAGAGAGGACAGTGGTGGAGAATAAAGCTAGGAAACCCACTTGGGTTTTAAATACCATTATCTTGCTTCTGAAAAAGAAAGTGATATAATGCAAAGTTGTGATAGAAAAGCTTCTTACTTAGAGGTTACTCCAATCAATAATTGGCCGGTCTAATTATACTACGGTCTAATTATACCATGTCCCTGCTACACTCCTTGCAAGGTTGACTCATCACACACAATATGCTTAAGGCATATAACATCATATCATTTACATGACAGCACTGAAGTAGTAGTTTGTTAAAATTAAAAATAGAGTTTCTAACCTCATATATTTTCTGTCAAAGAATCGATGAAATATTTATTTATGATTTAGGTTCTTTATTAAAATATAATTTATTATTAAAAAATAAATATTTCTCAATCTCAATTTTCGATTATCATCTCTTCTTTTTCTTTTTCTTTTTTTCCCTTCTTTCATTTATATGTTGCTCAAGTAAAGTATGTTTAGAGGCGCCAATACTTACATGTCCCAAGTGAATTGTGCCACTCAATTAAGATAGTTGTCTCACTTATCTAGATTAGTTACATCACTATTAAGCATATTATATTTCAAGTGAGTTTTCTTATTATTTTAGAATAATAAGATACTATAAGGGCAATTTAGTTTTTTAGTAGCCACATTCATATACCGTCCACAAATAAGTGGATCACCAAACCCTCATTATATTGGAGTTAAGACACCCCTATTTTTATCTGTCTCATATAGTTCGTGGTCATGTAGAGTTAAAAGCCATATTGTAACATTTTATGAATAACATTCCTTTAAACATAACAAAACAAGATAAAGCCCAAAAAGTGTCAAATATTTTTAATTTTTTTCACTTTGTTATCAATATTTTAAACTTTTCAAATAAGTGATTTAATCCTTTAAAACATAATAGTTCAAGTCAAAGTGTTATTTCCGTTTTTTTTTTACTAATGTAATTGACACATTCCATAAAACTTGCCATGTGGATCATATAACCTATATGACTGTTCATACTTTCTCTCTTCAATTAAAATATTCATAAAATATTGAAATTAAACAATTGAAGAACCTAACTTTATAAGGTCATGATCAGGATTTTGATCTTCTTTACATATCTTACCATGATCTTCGTACATGGATTCTTATGGTTCATTTGTTTTTGCTTTTATGCATAAGTTCCATCATTCAAAAAAAAAACTAATCCAAAACCAAATAAAATAGGATTATGACTACATTGTACTAATTTCATGCGAGCGATTTTCTTCTTATCATATTGTTTTGACGAAGTCATCATTGAGATTCTATAATTTAGGAAACTTTTTCTATAGGGTTATTATAAGGAGGAAGAAAAAGTATTGCCTGATACACATAAATTTTTTTTCTAATACAGCCAACATATGAAGAACTATGTCGTTTTGGTTACTTTTTTTATATTATAGGTTAATTATTAGGATAACCATTAAACAATTAAAGACTATTAAAAGGGAAATGATTGGATAGATTCTATTTCTGGACTTAAACTTGGGTCTCTCAAATGAGAGCCTATGTGTCCTAACCAACTAGACTATGGTAAATTGTTAAATCTTGGTTTTGTAGAAGTAATTTGAAAAATGTTAACCTTATCTTATTTTGCCAATTTTTTTAGTTTTGACCTTAATTATTTTGGGTTACTGGGGTTGAGTCGTAATGACATAACAAGGCTTTGAATAGTTCTCCCAACATTATATTCTTTCATATTACCTTTTTCTTACTCACGAACTATAACAATTCTGTTTACTTAGAGAATAATGATTTGTAGAAAATGTACTATAGTATAGGCTTAAAATCCCCTGATTCGAGTATGTCTCTCATTATCAATTCCTCTAATTTCACTTTTCTTCGCGAGTAAGAACACTATTTTTTTTACAAGAATTGAGAGCCCTTTTTAAGAGTTTACGATTCTCATGAAATTAGTTTCAGGTCACATTTAGCATTTTAGTAAATTTTACTTTTGTGTCATATGTTTATGGTACTTTGAAAAAAATAAAGCATTAGTTAATTCAAAGAATTATTGATGATGACATTGTCTTTTACACGCCATAGTAGTCAATGTTGCTTTTAGTTATGCATGAAATCTTAGTTATCATTTCCTATTAATATTTGTTTATGAGTGCACTTTGAGTTATATGATTTGGTGGGTGAATTTAAGATCAAAGAAATTTCTTTTGACAATAGCATATATTTGAATCTAATAGAAAGTAGGGATAACGCATGTACACTTTATATGATTACTCTTTCACAACTCAATTTGTCAAAGTTAAGATCAATTTGTGAAGATTTTAATAGGAGTGCTCAATATAGTAAAGTTGATGGGTTCTTTAACTGGAGAGGAAGTAGCACGTGAATAGCCACAAAGGAGCTTTATATGGTAAGTCTTATAGAGTTTATTAACCACATCAATAAAAAATTAGTGAAGATAACGTTTTAATCTAAATTTTTTTAATCAAAAAGTTTGGTTAATTAATTGAAAAGTTTAAAAGAATTAGCATTAAAGTGAACAATAATTTTTTTGGTAATTATAAAAAACTAAAAGTATATCATTTATGATTAAAAAAATTGTAAAGAAGATAAATTTAATTGATTGACATGGTTACATCTTTTGTTGAGAAAAGGAATGAACATGTGATATTGCTCAAAATTATCACACCCTTTTGTCCAATGGTGCTTCTATTATTGGAATAACCTATTCTTTATCCTTTTCTAAACATTTTAGCATGATTATTTAAATTTCAACCATATCATTGACACTTTTTCTTTTCCCTCTATCTTTGAATGTTTTAAACTAATTATTAGACCAAATGAGGTCATAAACCTTTCTTTTGATGATAATAAAATATATAAATAATTTACTTAGGAATAGTCTTGCCCGTTTCTCTCTAAGGGTGCAAGTTTTCGTCATGCCTTTGTGCATGTTCTTGTTCTGGTAACAGTATCTCTCTGTTTTCTTTCTGGTTTCTCTGTTTCTTGTTTGCTAGGTATGGAGCCTGCTTTTCAACGCTTATCCATTCGGGATAAAGAAGATGCTGAACTGGTTATTAAGGCTTCCGAGATAGAAGCGAGCCGCCTCGATTACAACTTGTGTTTGCTGGGTAGATTTCTGGGCGAAAGGCATATTAATTTCGAAGCGATGGAAAGGACCCTCCTTAATCTTTGGCGTCCCATTAAAGGCTGCTCGATCAAACCGTTTGGAGGGGCGGGACTTTATCTGTTCCAATTTTTTCACATTGTTGATCTTCGGAAAATGATGGCAGGAGGGCCATGGAGCTTTAATAACTGTATTCTCCTGATTCATCAGCTGAACGAGGGGGAAAACCCAGAGGATGTGGAGTTTCGGTATGCTGATTTCTGGGTTAGAGTTCACGATCTCCCACTGGGTTTTGCTTCGGAATCCTTGGAAATTGCGTTGGGCAATATCATGGGCATTTTTCTGGACTACGATCTGGGTAACAAGCGGCATTCGTTTGTTGATTACATGCGTATTAGGGTCCGATTAAACATCACTGAACCACTTATGCGAACCAAGAAAATCCGTAAGGAGGGGAGTGATTTCTTTGAAGTTGCTTTTAGTTATGAAAGGATTCCCCTCATTTGTTATCTGTGTGGGATCATTGGGCATAGTGAATCTTGCTGTGTAAAGCTCACTGAGTTGCCGGAGGAGAAGATTAAAAGGGAATGGTCGGAGGAAATTAGATCAGAGGTTCGAATTCAAAATAAAATCCAACCAAATCAGTGGAGAAGAGATCCCGCTTATCCCGCTTCTGTTGACAGCAGGTCCAGTAATCAAGGGATTCCTTATGTGGGGGCAGACGGATCCAAACAGAATCAGGTCGTTAACAATTACGGATCTTTTTCCAGAAATTTTCAATTTGCACGACCTGTTGACTTTCCTAAGACTGCACCTGTCGTCTCTGTTATGGAAACTTCTGAGACTGCTGCGACGCTAGAGGCTGCTCTCAAGGGAAAGGAAAATACTGATATGATTATTGATGAAGTTAAGAAACGACCCCGGGAAGCTCCATGCCTTGGTCCCAACTTTGGAGAGATGAACAGCAGTAGACATTCATCTTCTTCAGTTTCAACCTCTTGCTCTACTGATTCTCTAACGGCCGGTCTTGATTGTGAGACCCGCCGACACCCATGAATTGCATCGCTTGGAACTGCCGGGGTTTGGGCAACCCCCGTGCAGTCACTGCTCTAAAAGATGTTGTTAGAGCTAATAAGCCTCAGTTCCTTTTCCTTAGTGAAACTTTAGTTACGTCTAGTAGGTTGGAGCAAATTCGTACTTTATTACATTTTGATTGTTGTTTTAGTGTTGATAGATGTGGCCGCAGTGGAGGTCTTGCTATGTTTTGGAATAATATTTCTAATGCTTCTGTTTTGGGCTATTCGAATAACCATATCGATATGGAGATTACTCATGCTAATAATGTAAAATGGCGCTTCACGGGTTTTTATGGTTTCCCGGATTCTCATCGTAAACGTCATAGCTGGGAATTACTCAAAGCTCTCTCCCGTCGATATAGCTTACCGTGGGTTTGCATGGGAGATTTCAATAACCTCCTCTCTGTTAATGATAAGTTGGGCGGAAGGGATTACCCTGTTTCCCTTATGGAGGGTTTTCGTGCATGTATTGAGGACTGTCATCTTATTGATGTCCCTCTTATGGGTTTCGAATACACTTGGGAAAGAGGAAGAGGATCAGATTCGTTAGTCATGGAGCGGCTAGATAGGGCTTTTGTGACGTCAGATTGGATTGATCTCTTTTCTTTCCACAAGCTTTATAACTTGATCTGCCCTTATTCGGATCATAGCCCTATTAAATTGTTTGCCAGTTCTGCACTACCGGTTAAAAAAATTAGACGCTTCAAATTTGAGAATAAATGGTTGCTTGAAAATGGATTTATGAGGGTTGTGGCTGATGTTTGGTCACGAGGTAGACACATAGATCTTTTAGATAAAATATCTGAATGCAGCGTGGCTCTTACGGACTAGCAGAAGTCTCAGGATCGCAATTTCATTCATAGAATTGATCTCCTTAAAAGGCGTATAGATGTTATTCGGAATTCTAGGGTGGATGATGGGGTGCTTTTGCAAGCTAAAGCTGAGCTCTCAAATCTTCTTGCGCAGGAGGCTATCTATTGGAAACAAAGATCTAAAATTTTTTGGCTTAATTTTGGGGAAGCTAATTCTCGATTTTTTCATGCTCAGGCCTCCAAAAGAAAGCGGATTAATCATATTGATTTTTTGGAGGATATACAGGGCAATGCTGTCTCGGATAGTGATCTTATGTGTTCTATTGTTATGGATTATTTTACTGAGCTTTTTGCAGCTCCATTGGCCAGACCGAATACTGACGAATTTGATAGTATCCATCAGGTGGTGACAGATAGTGACAATTTGTCCCTTCTTTCTCCTTTTAAAATGGAAGAGTTCAAGACTGCTATTTTTGAGATGCACCCTGACAAAGCGCCTGATCCCGACGGTATGAATCCAGCTTTTTTTAAAAAATATTGGGATATTGTAGGAGTTGATATTTTTTCTCAATGTCGTTCTTGGCTTGAAAAGTGTGAATTCCCTGACTCTCTTAATAACACTACTATTGTCTTAATTCCAAAAAAAGACAAGCCTAGTAGTATGAAAGATTTGCGACCTATTGCCCTTTGTAACGTGATCTATAAAATCGTAGCTAAGGTTCTTGCTAATAGACTCAAAGCTATTCTTCCTAGAATTATTTCTCCTATGCAGTCAGCGTTTGTTCCTGGAAGATTAATCTCTGATAATATTATGGTTGCTTTTGAGATTATTCACTATATGAAGAATAAAGGCCGTGGTTCTAAGGGTGATGTAGCTTTTAAGATTGATATTAGTAAAGCTTATGACCGAGTAGATTGGAGGTACCTAGAATTTATCCTGTTAAAGCTTGGTTTCGATGTTAAATGGGTCAGATGGATTATGTTGTGTGTGTCCACAGTTCATTACTCGGTGGTTTTGAATGATCGTACTGTCGGCCCTATTGTCCCTAATCGAGGACTTAGACAAGGTGATCCACTAAGTCCTTATCTGTTCATTTTATGTGTCGAAGGGTTATCCGCCCTTTTACGGAAAGCTGAATCAAGAGGTGATATTCACGGAATTAGCATTTGTCGGGGGGCTCCTACAGTTTCTCACTTGTTTTTCGCCGACGATAGTTTCTTTTTCTTTAAAGCCTCTTCAACTGAGTGTAGGCATATAAAGCGGATACTCTCCATTTATGAGGAAGCTTCGGGTCAAGCTATAAACTTTCAGAAGTCTGGTGTGATGTTTAGCGCAAATACGACGATTGATGTTAAACGGGAAGCTACTTCGATTCTTGGGGTCTCTCAACCCATCGACCACGGTAGGTATCTGGGTCTGCCGTCTTTAATTGGGAAAAACAAGAAGCAGGTGTTTGCTTTTTTGAAGGACTGTCTCGGCAAGCGCGTTCAGAGCTGGACTAATCGCTTACTCTCCAAACCTGGTAAAGAAATCGTTCTCAAGACGATTGCTCAGGCTCTCCCTACTTTCTGTATGAGTGTATTTCTTCTTCCTAGAGGGATTTGTGATGACCTACACAAACTGATGAACGCATATTGGTGGGGTTCTTCATCAGGTAATCGATCTAAGATTCATTGGGCCAAATGGGAGTGCCTCTGTGCGCCTAAGAAGATGGGTGGGATGGGTTTTTGAGATTTATACTGTTTTAATCTTGCTATGCTCGGTAAACAGGGGTGGCGTTTCCTCACGAGCCCGAATTCGTTGTCCAGTAAATTATTTAAAGCAAGGTATTTTCCCAACTGCAACTTCCTCAACGCCACAGAAGGTCGAAACCCTAGCCTAATTTAGAGAAGCATCTTCTCGGCCAAGCAGTTACTAAGTAAAGGGGCAAGATGGCGAGTGGGTAATGGTGACTCGATTCGAGTGTTTAAAGATCCATGGCTTAATCGTGATGAGGATTTTTTGTGCGAACAACTCCGATAAGCGGCATGGAAGACTTGAAGGTTAGTGCTTTGCTTAACTCTGAGAACTCAGACTGGGATTGTTTATTTGTTAACGGGATTTTAGCTCCAGAAGAAGTCTCTCATGTTCTTAAAATCCCAATTTCCCCCTTGCTGGAGGCCGATCACTTCTGCTGGCACTATACCAAGAATGGAGTGTACAGTGTTAAATCGGGTTATCGAATTGCCACTGACATGTACTCTCAGCTTTTTTCTTATGAGGTTGGAGGGCATTGGAATTCTCTTTGGAATGCCAAGATCCCTCCGAAGATCAAGGATTTTCACTGGCGCCTGATGCGTGGTTTTATCCCGTGTAAGCAAAGACTTTACGACAGAGGTGTGTCTTTGGATGTGTCCTGCAACAGATGTAGGCAGGTGGAAACTATGGACCATCTACTACTCTCTTGCCCGTATGCTAGAAGTGTTTGGGCAGCTGTAGGCATTGCTTTACAAGGTGATGATATTACATCCTGTATTTCTTCTGTTTTTGATGGTAATTTGTCTGATGTTGGTACTCGAATTTTGGTTATTTGCTGGAGCATCTGGTTCCACCGCAATCTTTTGTGTTGGAAGCAACAGGATTCTTCCCCTAATGCAGTTGTGATTGTTGCGGATGGTTATCTTAAGGATTGGCAGGAGGCTAAACGTGCGTTTGCTCAGATTCAGCCGTGTGGCCACAATCTTCCTCGCTCTCACTCTTGGCGCAAGCCTAAGCTGGGTTGGCTGAAGTGCAACGTTGATGCTGGGGTTTTGAGGAGGGAAAACAATTCAGGTTTTGGGGTTGTTCTTCGAGATGACCAGGGGCATTTTGTGAAGGGTCTTTCGGGTCATATACCTGATTGTGTTGACGCTTTGCTAGCTGAGGCTATATCTATTAAAGAAGCGTTGACTTGGCTCAAGAGTATGAACCTAGACAGAATTATTCTGGAGTCAGACTGTTTAGAAGCGATAAACTATCTCCTTAAGCCTTCTGGTAATCTGTTAGAGGTTGGGGCAGTGTTTGCTGAGTGTTTGACACTTATGGCTCACTTCCAATTTTTGTCCGTTCAATGGACTTTGCGGAATGCTAATAAAGCAGCTCATTCGTTAGCAAGGGTCGCTTTATTAAATGCAAACCGTTTCATTTGGGATAACATCCCTAGTAGTATTATTTCAGTGATTCGTTCTGATCTTTCCGCATCTGTTTTCAATTCTGATGAAGCTTAGGTCCGGGTGTATAGGGAAAAGCTTATTGGCTTGGGTTAGTTGCTTCCTCAGTTTTGATCTCTCGCTTTGCTTTAATAAAGTTTTTAAGTTTCAAAAATAATAATAATTTACTTTTGATGATATTAGTAGGTCTATTTTAATGAAATCAAGCAATATGTAAACTATTATTATCAATGAAAGAGAAACAAGAGTAAAAGAGTCAATTGCATGGATTATGCAATTAAAGCATGGGCAAATAAGAAAAGAAGAGCATGTATACAATTTAAGAGGTGCTTAAGAGCAATTCAAGTTAAGTGGACCATAATAAGAAGATTGGACTTTTTTCATATATAATTTTTTAATTATTTCTTATAATCTTATTTTAGCAATTTCAATGGTCTAAGAGTTTCAATATTTTATAATCATTTCATATTAAAAGTAAATTTAATTTAAGTTTAAATAAAACTCTCTTGATGAATCAAAATATTTTGAGAAATTTTAAAATAATTTTAGATCAATTTTTATCAAAAGAGTGTGTGTGGATCTTTGAAAGAATTTGATAATTTTTAAAATTTTTATTTTAAGAGGTTTGGTCAACTTATATTGAAGTTAGTTTAACCTATATTAAGGTTTTAAAGTAGTTTGTGCATTCTAGAAATATAGTGGTCGACTAATTTGACATATTGATTGACCATAGTATTCTAAAAAATATTTTATCGATTATAAATTTATGTAAGAACATTGATTGATACATTGATCAACGAACAATATTGTTGTTATTCATCATAATGACTTATTTGTATCTCTAATAAATATATTTGGTTGTTTTGAGTGTAAATAAACCACATATGAGTAATGAAAAGGGATTTTGGCACTAAAGGGAGTTTTAGGAAGCTTTCAGGAGATTTATATTATATTTACATGCGTATGAGCATGATATGAGCCCTAAGTTCATTGTGTGATTAGAAAAGGACTTCTTAGGTTATATTTGAGCGATTGAGATACTAGTTAAGGGAGCAATTAAATTATTAAGTTTCCTCTTCACCTATAGAAAAAGAAGATGTGTAAGGGGTTTCTCTTCACCCTAGGAAAATAAGATATGTGATGGTTTCTCTTTAATTAAAGGAAGACAAAAATATGAAAAGCTTCTTTTCACCTATTAAAGAAGATGATAATAAATTCTGAAGTAGAGCTTGGGAAGTAGATTCATAATAAAGGTTGTTTAGTCAAACTATTATAAATTAATTTTTTTCTCTCTTTCCCTACTCTCTTTTATTTTTGTTATGTTTGTTTTATCATTATCTTATATGAAATTGTCACAATCATTTATTGGAATAAATAATTAATTCATTAGTTTTGAAATAGAATTAAAAGTATACATACATAATTCACCATCCCATCTCATATACCATTTAGGGACCAACAAATACTTTAGTTGATGAGTAGGCATATGTATCTTTGTTGCAAACTAATCCAACCTATTGTTACGTTGAATAAGTTTTGTTACATAATCTGTAAATATATAAGGAAAGCTGTGATATAGGGATTGAATTTACAAAATAGGAAGCTACATTATAAGGATTAATTAGAATCAAAACAATCAAACTTTCTTGTCGAGGATGACTAAGTTCTATATATATAAGTAGCTAGTATCAATGACAAATTGTATAGAAAATACTTATCTATGTTTAATTAGTATGGTATTAGAGCATCTAGTATTTTTAGGTTCTTAATGAGAAATTCTTTTTCTCTTGGATTTCCAATTCTACCATAGGGAGTATACTTTGTGTAAATTTAGGGTCACCCTTATAGAGTGATCCTTTTTTGTCACCACCGACTTAAGGAGTAATGATGCTATCAGTTCGACCAGCCCCCAGAATCTGACATAAGCTATCCTCCTATCTCCCTTATACTAGCATGTGTGGCTATTCATATCACAAAAAACTTCTCTAGTCACCTTCGATTGGCATGTTTGGTTCTCTATAATTTATATTTGTGGTTAGTTTCATCAAAATCTATTCAATTGTAAGGTTTAATTCTAAACTAATTTAAATTTGCCCATTTTTTAGTGTTTCTTTTAATTGAGTAGTAGGCATTGGGTTTTTGTTAACTTTAGTTTAAATATGCTGACATTAAATGAGTAGTTGTTTTTGATTTGATTATGCTAATGTCCAAGATTATAGAACACAAGCTTAGTGGGTTTGATTATCTAGAATAGAGTAAGACAATAAATTTGTACTTGTGGAGCATTGATAAAGGTGATCATTTAACAGACAAAACATCCAAAGATGAGATAAAATAGACATAATTGAAAGATGATGCTCATTTGTTCTCACAGATAAGGAACTCTATTGATAGTGAGGTAATTGGTTTGATCAATAATTATGAACTTGTTACGGAGCTGATAGAATATCTAGATTTATTGTATTATGGTAAAAGGAATATTTCCTACATTTTTTTGGTGTGCCAAGTATTTTACCATGCAAAAGAATAGGATAAATCTTTCATCAATTATTCCATAAATTTTAATAAAACCTAAAAGAAGTTTAATATGTTACAGCCTTTCAATCCAGATATTAAAGAATAAAAAGCTTAATGACAGAAGACGGTTGTCATAGGTTTCTTAGATGATCTTCCTTTTGAATTTGAAACTACAAAGTCTCAAATTCTTGTTAGTTCTAAAATTACTTCATTGTAGGAAACATTTAGTCGAGTGCTTTGCATATAAAGTATCCCAATTTTTTAGTCTAATTATGTTTTTGTTAGTTGCATCAATAAAAGGAGGTGGATTAAGAAATTTTGATAATAAAGGACACGATTTAAGAGGGATTGTGTACCATTATTGTTACATGCTAGGACATATAAAACATTGTTGTAGAAATCTGCATAATAAGAATTAGAGAAATCAATCAGCTCGTATTGTAACTACTACCAATACATCTAAAAAGTCTAACTTAATTTTTGTAGATGAACTTGTTAGTTCTCTCAATATCAAGAATCATTGAAGTCTTCATCTACCCGTCATTGTTATTATCGAGTCAGGTAAACCAAATACATATCTTATTACTTCATCTTTAAATTAGTCGTTGATTTTGGTGCCATAAATTATGTGACAGATAATTCCGGTGTCTTCTCTACATTTTAGCTACGTAAATCTAATTCTCCTACTACTTTCACTAATGACTCAAGCTTTCATATTCTTGGGTCTGACACAGCCACCACAACTTTATTAATTCCTTTGTCATCTTTCTTAACTTTTTCTAGTTTGTCTTTTAAGTTAATTTCTATTAAGAAACTTACTCGTATACTTGATTGTTGTGTTTCATTCTTTCTTGACTTGCCTCTTTCACAATCTTATGACGAAGCAGATTATTGGTAAAGATATGGATCTAGAGGTCTTTACATCCTTAATACACAAATAACAAAGTCCATTGCTTACTCTAGGGTTATGACTCCCTTCAAGGTAAATTGTCAATTAAGGCATCCCTCTTTTCCTTTGTTAAAAAACTTGTGTGCTTTCTGCCATAACTTGTCTTCCTTAGATTGTGAATCATGTTATTTTACAAAACATCATTGTTTTAGCTCAAGTCCTAAAGTCAATAAAAGAGTTCATTCTCTTTCTTAATTGGTTCATTCAGATATTTGGGTTCTTTGTTCAGTCATGTCTTAAACTAGATATAAGTATTTTGTTACCTTTATGGATGATTATTCTTGAATGAATTGGTTATATTTAATAAAAATACATTCTTAACTGTTTTTCATTTTTTATGAATTTTATATTAAGATTAAAACCCATTTAATTTCATGATTCACATATTATAAAGTGATAATGCTAAAGAATATTTGCTTACACCTTTCCAATCCTATATGGATCCTTCATCAAACATCTTGTACAGTTACACCATCACAAAATGATGTAGTATGGAGAAAGAATAGATATCTTCTTAAGACAATAAGAGCCCTATTATTTTAAATAAATGCCCCTAAATTTTTTAGGCCAATACGGTTTCTACAACTTAATTCTTTGATAAAATAAATGCCTTCATATGTTCTTCATATTATTATTATTATTATTATTATTATTATTATTATTATTATTATTATTATCTAAATCTTATTATTATTATGATTATTATTATTATCTTATTCTTACTATAATAATAATAATAATAATAATAATAATAATAATAATAATAATAATTCCGACTATCTTCCGTGATAGGAACTCAAACTTCTATACACCGTTCATTACATTATATTAAGCAAATAAAACGAGAATGAAAACACATATAAAATATTAATAAATTCCGTAGACTTTGGGCTATTAAAAGTTTAAAACAACAAACCCAACCACCGGTTTGTTGTTTGGGATATTCACTGATATCGCGTCAAAACAGACAAAGCTTAAACCCTATGTATTAGAGATGGGATTCGGCGTTTTACGGAGCATCGTTCGACCCTTATCAAAAACGCTGGTATCTCGTACCTTAACAGCCTCACAGCCACCGGTTTTGTCTCCAAAAATAAAATCCCAGTTTGAAGCAGCTATACCCAGGGGGTTGCTTCAATGGCCGCATTTCTCCAACCAATACAGCATATTCACCGAATCGAGCCACTATGATAGCTTGACTGACCACAGATTTCCCAAGCGAAGACCCGTCGACAAACCTCGTCGAAAAAGGGCCAGTTTGAGACCTTCAGGTGATCAGTAAAGTTCATGGTTCTAAAGATGATTATTTTCTTCTTTATTTTGTATCGTGTAATGGATATGGTGTGTAATACTATAATGATGGTGATTGAATTGGAAATGTAGGGCCCCATGCTTGGGTTCGGTACGTACCCGGAGAACCTATTCAACCCAATAACCCTAATGAAGGGAGTTTGAAGAGAAGGAATGAAAAGAAGCGTA
>JANVCL010000214.1:35866298-35881956 GCA_026546855.1 Erythroxylum incrassatum | reverse complement strand
GCCTCTAACTCCTTTAATCCACTTAACAACATATTAATCCTAACTTAATTCTAATCTTTCCATCAATTTCTAATCTCCTTTCATGCTTACTAGATTTAATGACCAAATAAAAAAAGTAACAACCGCACAAACAAAAAAAACATAAATGAATCATTAAAAAAATAAATCGATAATAACTGAAAAAATTTTCGGGGTCCATCATTTTAGGCCTTTCAAAACATGGTTGGCTATGAATAAAGATTTATCAGATAATGAGCTATTATGGAATAGACAGAAACTAGAAAGATAGGCCTAAATCCAAAGTTAATTCCCTAAGCATCTGTCTAGCTTCCTCCTGATAAAGCACCCCTCACTTTGATTGTTTTTCTAGGTGAAGAAACATCCCCTTAAGGGAATATCCAATACCTGCAGATCTTCTAAACACTTCCTGAGATTAGAATAAAGGATGCTTGTAGACCTTTCACCTTTAGTTTCATTAAGGTCGATTAATGAATAAAAATCCCCAACAATTAACCATAGTCTACTTATGCTTTTTGAAATCTCCCTAAGAGTATTCCACAAAGCTAACCTCTGATATGCAATATTATGCACATAAATGAAAGAGATATGAACCATTAAGTCTGCCATTCTATCATCTACCTTTATGTGCATAATCTAATTAGTTTGTGTTTCCATAGTTGCAAGAACCATAGAGCTATCAAAACTCACAACAATTATGCCATTGGGATGTTGAGAGTGATTGGAGACTTACTGCTAATTTTGAGGTAGTAACCTGATGAGATCACACTTATCGTGCTTTATTCTGGTTTACAAAAGACCTACAATGCCTGCTTTATTATCAATGATCATATCCCTAATCAAAAAAAAATTTATGAGAAGCGTTCACGCCTCTAACATTCCATATTAGATCTCTCATTTGTGAAGTTCTATGTGGGGGATTTCTTCTTTGTGTTCTTCTTCTGCTAGCTAGTTCAAATTCAATTTTCTTGCCAATTTCTCCCTACAAATTTTTTGGAGATTCATGATTAGAGGGGTCTATGTCATTCATTACATCCTCTTGTCTTACTTCTTTCCCCTTTAGAGTGCTAGCTATTATTTCATCTGGAGACTTGTGAATTTGATTAGTTTCTGGAAATGTATGTTTAGGTTCTTGTTCTTTGGAATTGAGTTCCCCGATGCCAATTTCCTTCAATTCATGAAATCATCCTATCTTAAAGACTTTACGAGTAGGCTTCCATATCTTCTTCTTTTCCTCCATGCTATGTTTTGTAACAAGGACTTCATTAAATCAATTTAAGATCAACATCAAATCCATAAATGTATGAACATCGAAATAATGAAAAATGCCTTTATTAATCATAAAATGATTTATACAATAAGTGCTAAAGGTGACTGCCTTTAGAGAACTTCTCTAACAATGTTTTTTTAGACATTTGGTCATATCTTTGTAATATCAACATCTAAATTAATTGCTACTAAAATAATAACTACAAAGGTTGACTATTGATGATAAAAGTTCAATATGATTGTTGACTTAATGTTTCCCTAAAAAGAGCACTGATTGTATATATATGTTAAACCTTATGGCTACATCTTCAATTCTAATGGTCCTCCTAACAACATAAGTTAACTAGCTTATAAGTACTACTATTGGCTATCGTATCTTGAATTTATGTTAACAATCTCACAGTATTTTAATATGTTGTTATGGAAACTAATACTAAATTTTTTTTATAATATAGTTGTTGGTAAATTTTGAATTTCATTATGATAGGGTACTGGATAGGAATGGCAACAACAAATTTATTAAAGGTAGGATAAAAAGGAAGAAGGATATAAGTGTTTATAAACTTAATATGCAAGTATTAAAAGAAGTATCAGAAGATAAAGGACATATAGTTCTATCTATATTTTACAAATTTCTAAAAGAGTTAATGAGATGTTTTAGATATTTAAGTTTTTAACATGATATGGATATTTTGTCGATGCTCCACTACAGATAAGAATTAAATAACTATAATATTGAAATCTATTATGAGCAAAATTATAATAATTCTGCAATAGATAGTGAAGAAATTGATTTTGATATCAATAATGAAGAAGGGTTATTCCAAGTTCAGATGAAACATGATGATGAAGATTTCATTGTTATGGAGATGAATGAATCTGAAGATGATTTAGGTGATGGCCAAATTTATCGAACTAATACTAAAGCATATGTTATTTCAAGAGAATAAGAAGAAATATGGGAAGAAGGTATGTAGTGGCTTTGAATGTGATGATGTCAAGGATAGGGTTGGAAGTAGTGGGACATGTAGTAATGAAAAGAGTACTTATTCACAAAGAGATGTAAGGAGTTCACATGATTGGTGTAGTGCATATGAGGGTAGTAATGGTAAAGTTCAATCAATAATTTGTAGTGATAATGGTGGGTTCGAAACATCTGTGACAAGAAAGAAATAAATTGTTTTTAATCCTAAGGAGGATGTGAAAATTTTCAATTTAACATTAGCATAAAGCTTAAGGATGAGGTTGAGTTTAGGAAAGTAACTAAAAATTATGTAATTATAGATGGATATAATATTTCAATGGCGAGACCTAGTGTGAAAATGGAGGCTGTTTATGAGGCACAATGTCCCTTTATGGTTTATGTTAGTTGGATTGGAAATGAAAAAAAACCTTTGCAATAAAAATATTCAAAAACAAGAATACTTGCAAGAAAATTTAAAGAATCAAGTAAGCTAGTAAGAAGTGAATAGCAAATGAATTCTTGCAGGAGTTTAGATGGAATCATAATTAGACAAGTAGTGGGATGATAAATGATCTTTAGAGGAAGTATCTATTATAAATAACTAAATGTCAATGTTATATGGCTAAATGGGAAGTTATTGTGATGCTATGAGGATCTACAAGGGGTCATTATGCAAAATTACAAACCTTAAAGACAAAAATTGCTACAATCTGACAAAGAAAGACAATTTATTATCCAAATTGAACTTTATGAAAAGTCTGGACAACCAATGCTTAAGAGGTTTTATGAGGGTTTTAGTGTCTTGAAGTATGGTTTCCTTGGTGGTATTCGGAAAATAATAAAGCTAGATGGATGTTTTTTAAGATATTTATTGGAGGTACTTTAGTAGCTATAGTTAGCATCATGTGCATAAGCAATAGAAACTACATATATTTTATCTTCACCCATATTTTTCTACAATATATAAGATTGTTAAACCCAAAAATAGTTCAATGGACAAGATGAATATTGTTTGAATATATAGCAATAAACAAAACATGGGGGTCATTACTAATATGCTTTTATGTTCACATATGCATTTTAAATATGATTAACACATTTAAAATTAATCATCAAGGAAATTAAACAATTATGATAGTTGTCTAAACCTTTTTTAAGTACATGATTGGTGAGCCAATGAAATAATCCAACACATCAGTTACACTACTTCCACCATTTCACTATCCCTAGCTTGACTATCTTATATCTTTATTTATTTATACAGCAGCAAATTAACAATATCAGTTGTATAATACCTCTATACACATTATATCAAATGTCATCTATTGATTATCGGATCAAATTAAGGAAGGGATTAGTTATAATACCTTTTTACCTTATTCCTCCTCCTAACATTTAATATCATCAAAATGGTTTTAATAGAATTAAATATCCCATAAACAATTAACATTTGATCATAAAATTCTCATAAACAACACCGAAAAAAAACTTTTGGTAACTTTTTCTTACATAGCCATAGATTTCTTACTAGTATGGTCATCATAGAGAAGAGATCATAAGGCTAAAAACTGAAAACTTAAAAATGTTTCATAAAGCAACATTCAATGTAGATGTCAGGAATGTAAGCTTTAATTTACACCATATTTTCTTTCAAAGGTATAAATTAATTTATACTATATTAATTAATTACCAATAACAATAAATTACAGAATGCTACCAACATCTTATGGAGAAATAATGCAGAAATTAACATGAAAGTGTAACAATGCCATTGCGGACTAGAAAGTCGTGATAATAGTAGGGCATGGAAGCATAAAACAACAGAGTAATGATTCCATGATAAAAAGTATGAAGAGGGTGGAGAGTGAAATGGAAAAGGTTAAGGTTATTAAGTTAGATTTTAGGAATTTTAAAAATTAGATATTATTATTAATTTATTAATCGAATAATTTTATATATGGCAGCCATATGGAAAAATTTTAATCTAACGAGGTGACTCACATCATCAAGGTTAAAGGTTAATCAAAACTTAACATCAGGCTATTTTTGCTACAAATTGAAAATTAAAACATTCTAGGGTCACTTTTTGAATTTTAGACTAATATTATAAAATTGACTAAAATTTAAGATTTTTTTTACAATTAACTCAAATAAAAACCTAAATAATGAAACCCTAAAACCTATTCATGTCCTTGATATCTTCTTCTCATCTTCTAGTTTCATCAAGATCATTCAAAAAGCAAGACTAGCGTCGTATACCATGGCCATCCAATTCCATGCATAACTATCTTAAAATATGTAACTATCTTAAAAGATATTGAGTGTCCACAAAACAATTATTTTATTTTTTGATGGCTTTGCTTAGCCACTGATAAAAGAAGAAGGTAATCAATGTTTTTATAAAAAGCAGACATGACAATTAGCAACTTAAAGGAAAAAAATGGAACTAAATAAGTATTTAACATATCTTTATGGACTAAATTAAAACCAACAAAGTAATATAGTAGACCTAGTAAGTTTGTTTAACCGTCAATTTTAAGAGTTTATGTATTACTAGTTTAGTTATCAGTTGTCAAACACAATATAACAACAACAACAACAATAATGACCCTGCAAAAATTTCATTGAGATGTAGGATCTGGAGAGGTCCAGAAACGCACAACCTTACTTATAACTAGTAGAGACACAATTTTTGATAGACCCACAAAAAAAAGGAGAAAAGAAATAAAAGTTTTTAAAAACAATTTGAAGAAAACAAAAGTAAAAATATAAACAAATAACTTTATATAAGAAAAAAATAAAAATAAAATAAACAAATTTAAAATCAAAATCAAAATAAAATAAAGATAAAGATAAGTAAATAAATAAACAAACAAGAAAGAAGACAAATAAATAAATGAAACAAATAAGCAATTGAAAGAGAACAAAAAAATATGAAATACCTAAATAAAATAACTAAAGGAGGCAAGCACTACAAATAAAGTATTTAGGCTACATAAAAGACACAAGAATCGAAGGAAAATGTTGAAAAGATCTATGAAAGAGAATGACTTCCCTATGCACGATCCTCTTCCCATATCTTAGTTCGTCAAAGATTCTTATTGAGGGTCAACTCCTCGATAAGCTAGTAGGGTCATATTATACCTGATCACCTTCTCTCAATTCTTCCTAAGTCTTCCTCTTCTTCTCTTATAGTCTATAATTACAATCTACTTGCATCTTCTCACTGGAGTGTCAAAATGTTTCGTTTTAACATATCCGAATTATCCAAGCCTTATTTCTCTTAATTTACAATCAATATTAGCTGCCTCCAATTTGTCTCTTACCATTACATTATTGACCTTATCTCTTCTTATAAAGTTACATATCCAATTGAGCATCCGCATCTCTGCCACCATTAACTTATAACTATACACTTGTTTGATGGGTCAATAATCTTCCTCATAAAGTATAGTCGACCTAATTGCTAAATAGTATAATTTACCTTTTAGCTTGTGTAGTATCTTTTAGTCAGATAAACCTCCTGATGTGTCTCTCCATTGAAGTCACCTTGATTTGATACGGTGAACTATATTGTCATCTATCCTGCCATTACTTTGAATGATGAATCCAAGGTAAGTAAAACAATCTTTTTTTTGTATAACTTATGAATCAATCTTTACCTCCACATCAAAAGCAACCTTATTGCCCAAAATGTCACACTCTAAGTAGTCAATCTTAGTTTTGTTCAATTTAAAGTCCTTTGAAGCTAGTGTATCTCTCTGAAGTTCTAGTTTGTTATTAATAGCCTCTTTTATTTCATCCACTAAAATAATATCATCCGCAAACAACATGTATCAAGGCACATCCCCTTAGATATTCTTGGTGAGCTCATCTATAACTATTGCAAACAAGAAGGAGCTTAACGAGGATCCTTAGTGAAGCCCAATATCGATATAAAAATACTATATACCTCCTTTTATCATCCTTACTCCAGTCTTAATGACAAAAAGAAATATATAACCCAATATCGATAGAAACTTTTAAGGATATTTGTCCATCAAAAAGATTATGACTTTTTAGGTCACAACAAGGGTCGTGGATTTAGAAATTTATTACACAATATATAAATCTGACCAATAACTAATTCATCCCCTTTGTATTAAGCTTGGTGGAGTGTCCTCTCTTACTTCTTTAACCAACTTATGTGACCAAAAAAGATAAAGGGAAGAGAAATAGAAAAATCAAAAGCACAGTAAATGAGATGAGATTCACAATCACAATTGATCATTTATGTGGCATATTTATTTTAGGTACTCTGGATAATATATATTATGTGCATAACTGCGCCATTCATGGTATAATTCCCCAAAACAAATCAAGACCTCAAACTCGTAGTTTGGTACCTCACCTATCATTAACCTTATTTGTAACATACAACAGGGATAAACCGCATCCCAATTTGTAACATAGAAACAACCGTAAATATCAAAACTATGTAAATTAGCTCAACTAGAATGTAATTTCACACGGTGCATGAAATGTTCTTCCACGGCATATAGCTTCCAGATTTACAATTGATTGAAATTCCTCTACTTAGGTTAGGAATGATTAGGCTTATGGTAAAACCTTATGGAAAGTCCAAGCCCATAACTAGATGATTTTCAAAGATATTCAAAGAAGATTAATGCGCAGACACATATTTCACAAATTGTTAATCAATCCCATAACATAACTTCCATTAACGTGGGACTCTAATCATAATTAATCGTAGGACACAAAGATTTACTAGTAGATTACACACATTGGTTGGTTGGTGCTAAGTGCTAAGGGATTATTCAACTCCTGAGCAGTTCGGTGGGATCTCAATTAACCAAAAATCAAGCTACAACTGATTCAAGTGTCAAACCTATAACTGGGAATAGTATAATGACAACCACAGCAATCTATGCATGTTGTAGCTGGAGAATCTGGGAGCTAACATCATCAAACACTAGTCAAGTAACCATTAATGAGGCCCAAAATGCATGTTAGTAATGTCACCGATATCTCCATATGGAAGAACTTTGGAAGATGTATGCAACTTAAGAAAAGAGAATAAAAAAGCAAATCTCGTAAAACACCTAATAGTGGCAACTTTATCATGCTCAATAAGGCATATTGCTGACAACGAGGGGTGGACCAATTGGTCCAGATTCCTCACTTAAAGTCTCCTCTAAAAGTAGATCTTGAGTTCGAGTCACGCCAAAGGAGGGGAAATAGGCATGTTTCTATTGATGATCCTCTAGCCCCATGGGCACAGCTCCTTGTTCGGATCAATTACGGACGCCTCATTTCCAGCAATAGTGTGGGAGTTGGAGCTACTAGGGAACCTGGGGGTTGATGGGAACCTAATGCTGAGCAGAGGGGAGCCAGTGATCAATCATCAGCTGAACAATCAAGTATGTGAAAACTCCTTGTGCGCAGAAGTGTACAGGCTACGTAGGAACCTGAGGGATCTTAGGGTTCAAGATTTACATCCTCTAGGCTCTTGGGGTAGGGTCGTAGGAGCTTAGGATTAGTCTAGCTAAGCTGAGATACCTAATATAATAAAAAAAGGCATATTGCTGTCAAAGACTTGTCAACAGCCAGACTTTTTCAAGTCTGCATAATACCTAATGACTAGTTGCCATAATATCTATCCCATTCCCAACAGCAAAATAAAATTTTGCGCTCTTTTATAAGCCATGTGCATCTTGCGCATACACTGCTTTGGTTAAGTTTATAAACCTTGGAGTAGCTTGATGAAAACTAGAAGATGAGATGATGACATTAGGAATAGGTTTTAGGGTTTCATTATTTGAGTTTTTTTAATTTTAATTTTTAATCTAATGTGACATTTAATAAGTTATATGTAAATTAAATGTTTAATAAATTTTTTGACATATTGTTTTCATTTTTATTTTTAGTTTTAGTTTTCTATTTTTATTTTCAAATTCAATTAAAAACTTGTTATTTCAATGTTTTGTTTCTATTTCTGGTTTTAGTTTCTTCCGGTTTTCAAAAATTATGAAAACTATAAAAATAAATTTTTTTGTTTTTGTTTTTCTAATTTACTATCAACTAAATATATATTATTTAATATATTAATTTTAATAATAATTATGAATAATGTAATTTAATATTATATGTTTAATTAATTAAAATTAATTATGAATAATTTAATTGTATTTAATAATTTTATTTAACTTTTGTAATTAAATAAAATTAATTTATTTTAATAATTATTGATAATATAATTAAATTTAAAATATATTCAAAATATATAAATTTCAAATAAAATTTGGTTTAATAATTAAAATAAATATTAATTTATAAATTATTTATTTTAATAAAATAATAGTTTGTTAATAAATGTTATATAAGAGAATAAAATAAATTTATTTAATTAAAAATAATGTATATTTAAATTTTTTAATATGTAACTATTATCAGTGATAAAAATATAACTATATTAATATTAACAATAAAACATGTTTTTGTTTTTTATTTGAAAGAGAAATAGAAACTAAAACTAAAAAACGAAAACTAAAAACTAAAAACTTCAACAGAAAAACAAAAGTAAATCTAGTTGGTAAGTCAATACTTTTGACTATAGTGTTAATAACAAATATTTTTATAAAAAATAAATATTTAAAAATTTTATCATCATTTTTTAATTTAAAATAATATTAAAATTGAATAAAATTAAAGATTTTTTATAATTTACTCAAAGAAAAAAATATTATGAGACTCACAAACATTTATTTAACACATTTATGCTAATTAGATAATATTTGCTAACAATATCCCTAATCTCGCGTTGTTCCAAATAACAAGTGAGAGCAAATTGAAAGATTTGGAATATAGAAATCAAAAGTAGGCATTAGGGGTCGTTTGGTGATAGTATCAATTTAGGCAAAGGTGGTTCAGAGTACACTTCTTTAAGTAAGCTTGAATCAAATAGTTTCACCCATATTAATGTTCTTAACTTTATAGTGTCTATTTATTTTTAAAAAAAACTTTATAGTGTCTATTTGTCAGTTTGATCAAAGAAGCAATTATGTAACCTTTTTTTTAAATTGAAAGAAATTTTCATTTACATTAATAAGGCTATATACATCATTACAATGAGATGTCCAGTAGAAAAAGATAAAATTGCATTACAATGGCCAAAACACAAAGGTTAGGACATTGGGAAACTAAGTTGGTGAGTTATAAGTTCCAACATAATTTCATTCTATTAGACAAGTTTTGGACTGCATCCTTTGCTATGACAAGTGATTGGATTTCATTAATGATATGTGCTGCTAGTTGATATTTACAAGTGAACTCCTTTCTATACAGTCATTTATTCCTTTCCTACCATATATTGTATACTGTGATTGTAAAAGTTGTTTTCAGTAGCACGCCATCCTTCTTTCTTTGCTTAGAAACATAGATGATCCAACTAAACATATTAGACCATTCATATGAACTGCAAAAACCATTCAATTTGTGTAGCAATTAGCTCCAGATAGATTTGGAGTAAATGCTGAAGTAAATCACTTGTTAGTATAGACTTTACGTATGATATACAAAATGCACAAGAAGGGAGGATTGAATTATGTATACCTTTCGTGAATACAAACCCCTTTGATAATTCGTTGAAAATGAACTTTTTCAGACTCTTAAATGATTATCAAAAATATTATACGAGAATAGCTACTTGGTTAAATTGCAAATAACTTCTATATACTTGTATAAGAACAATAGAACTTAAAGTAAAGAGTAAGAAGTAGACATGCCGATTTTTATACTAATTCACCCTAAATCTTTAGCTACGTCCAGTCCTCCAAATTTTTCTAAGATTTTACTATTCTTCTTTAAATGTATAAGTATTCTTTCCCTTACAGAGTCTCTTCAGGTCTCTTACACCAAGTATTATTTTTGCTCTCTTAGCCTCTTCAGGCTCTCAGCTTTTCCTTTCTCTCACTAGAAGGATATTGCGAGCTTTTATTACAGTAATGGTTGCTCTCTGATATCGCACAATGAATATAGTATTTTTAACTTAAAATCTAAATGTTGAAGTTCAAAAACTAGATCAGTCTTCAACTACGACTTGTATTTATAGCCTTCGTCTCCAACTGCTTCTTGTTTCTTGTAGAAACCGTTATTCAGTTGAGTTCTGTAACTAACTCCAACTGACTAATCGATCGACATACTATCGTGTCTTCGTCTTCGTATCGTCTGTGTTTTGACTCTTCTTATGTCTTTTCTACTTCTTCTGTGTTTTGCGCTTCTTTTGTGTTTTGCTTCTTCTGGGTTTTCCGCGCTTCTTCTGTGTTTTGTTTCTTCTGTCTTTGGCCGTTTCTTCTTTCTTTTATTGCTTCTTCTATCTTTTACCGCTTCTTCTGTCTTTTTATATCTTCTATCTTTTTTTATATTTTCTGTCTTTTACCGCCTCTTCTGTGTTTTGACTTCTTCTGTGTTTTTCGCGCTTCTTCTGTGTTTTGCTGCATGCTTAACACACTAATCCAAACAATTCACTTATTTCTAATAATAATTTTTTTTCACCAAAATTATTAGACATGAAGTCATTTTGACTTAACAAATGCATGTGACAAAAAGGTGATTCCTATCTTTGGTTGCCATTTTACATAGGTCACATATTGGTTCGTAACTCCTATACCATCTGTCCTTAGTACTTAATCTATTTTTGATGACTAGCTATGTGATCATAGAGGCTTTAGGACTAAGGCTTTCCTTCCAAAGTAGTTTGGATCAAGGGACCAATTGGTGTGCAGATTGTAAGCCATTATAACAAGATTGGTCGTAAAGACACCTTTAGGATGGGGTTTCCACACTATCGTATCTGGGTTATTTCTTTGAGTGATGTTTAGGAAATATTGACGTAGCTAAGTGAAACCTTAGAAAAAGCCAACCCATTACCCTTCAGAGATTAGTGAGGAAACAGTAACATTTAGAGGAACATAGTGCACTAACTCTGCCCTATTTATTAATGGATTGGAATTAGTCCGATTGTCAAACCATAGCGAAATATTGTAACCATTGGTCGATCTATGAAAGATGAAAGGGTAGATAAGATCTCTGGATTTTAGCATACGTTTGAAAACCCATAAACAATTTGTATTATCAAGGAGTTACTAGAAACTGTGAGTGTGTAAGTATGTTTAGTAGATCTATTTAAACCAGATGGCACTTTTTCTGTGTAGAGTCTCCATATTTTCTTGCAAAGAAGAACTTTCTACAAAAGATTATGGCAGTTATTCCTAACCCTTCTTGCATTTTTTGAAGTTTTACCTACTCCCATTTCACTTTAACTTTAGCCTTTTTAGTTTTATTTGAAGAACCAGACTAGAGAAAAAATTTTATGGTATGGTCAAGCTCCTTGATGGAAGTATCAAGTGATGAAGACAGTGAATATGTAGATTATTGAGAACATATATGATCAGAGTGACCCGAGCAGCCATGGAGAGAAATCGATTTTGCCAAGAAAGGATTTAGGATTTGTACTTCTCCAAGAGTGGAATACAGTCCCCATAGGTGAGTTTGGTATGAGATATAGGGACCCCCAAGTACTTGAAAGGAGCTGGACGAAGCTCAGCACCCAGTATTCTTGCAATCTCTGTTTTTGGTAACATCATGTGAGTAGTAGAAACAACTTTTTTGTAAATTTATTTACAAGCCTGACCAAGTATATAATCGGATCAATATGTCTTTAAGAATGGTGATGGAGAATATATCAGCCCCAGACAGAAGCAATAAATTATTTGCAAACATTAAATGTGTGAGTTTGAGGGACTTGCATTTATGATGGTAGCAGAATATACCATTAGGGAGTGTTAGTTTTGCAAGCATACGTGACAACCCTCCATAACTAGAATAAAAATATAAGGAGAAAGGGGATCCCCTTGTTTGATCTCTCCAACAGAATTCACAGGTTTAGTAGGGATACCATTGACAAGAATACTAATTAAGGACGTCTTAATACATAGCATATTCTAATTTATGAACTAAGTAGGGAACTCTAATGCATCCAGACAAAGCTTCAATAAATTCCCAACTAACTGAGTCGAATGCCTTGTAAAAATCGACTTTCCATATGCAGCTGTTAAGGTGTTTCCCATTTTGGTATTTCTTAAGAAGTTCCTGCATAAGTAGGATATTTTCTCCGATGGCTCAACCTTTGATGAAGGCCCCTTGAGGTGGGCTAATTATCTCCTTCAAAGCTTGTTTCAGTCTACCAACTAAGAGCTTTGCTATAACCTTGTAAAAGATAGTGCAATAAGATATAGGATGGTAATCACCAAGGAAGAGGGGTTTAATTTTTTTGGAACAAGGCAAATAAAAGTATGGTTGATCTCTCTCAGAATTTGGCATGAGAAAAAAGTTCGTTAGATAGCTTGGGTGAAGAGTTCACCAGTGATGCTCCATGTATGTTGGAAGAAAAAGGTAGTGAAGCCATCAGGCCCGGAGCCTTTAAAGGGTGCATGCAGTAAAAAAAAGGGCTCCATTGATTTCAGAATTTGAGTAAAAGGATGATAGGAGGTCCTTCATGGTTAGGTTGAGGAGATTGTCAAAGAAAGGTTTCATATCAAGGGGTAGATTTGAAGAGTATGAACAACCCATCAATTGAACAAAAAAATCTCTAGTTATATTCCAAAGTGCAGGTTGGGTAGAATAATAAACTCCATATGCATCAGGGAGTTACATAATTCTATAACTATTTCCCCTCGCTAATAAAAAGCATAGAAAAAAGAAGTGTTTTGATCTCCCTCCTTCAAGCATGTAATCTTGGCTTTCTGTTAAATGATAGACTGATGCATGGAGAGAGCTTGTTGATATTTATTTAATCTCTGAATTTCAATAGCTCTTAAATAGGAGTCACGTAGGAATTGGTAACAGTCATTTTAAGTAGTTTGTAATCTCATTTTGCACTCTTAGACCTGTCTAATAGTGCTAGAGGAAAAGATCTTTAGAGTTGTTTTAACTCTTCGTAGCTTTTGCATAAGTTGGTACAATTTGTAGCACTCAACAGTGAATTGCCAATAGTCTCTTACAAGATGTTAAAAACCAACTTGTTTAACGAAGCCATTAAAAAATCTAAATGGAGCACCTTTGGTTTCTATATTGGTCAGGTTGTGGAGCAAGATGAAGGAGTGATAAGATAACAAGTTGTCACCAGAATGGGCAAAGAAATGAGGAAAAGCAAACAACCAAGCTGAATTAACCATAGCTCGTTCTAGCTTCCGTTGAATCAATTAGGGACCCTGTTGTTTGTTGTTCCTTGTGAGGAATCTACCAGTGAAACTAAGATCTGTCACTTGTACTCTTTAAAGGAAGGGTTCAAGTTCCCTACCTGCTATTAAGTGAAGCCACTTACAACCCTCTGATTCAGTGTTGTTAAGAATATAGTTGAAATCTCATAGTAACAAGCCATGGTCTGGATATATTGGCCTCTAATTACTATAAAGAGTGTCGTAGCAAGTCCCGTTGAAAATGAAAATTAGAAGCGTAGAGGATAGAGACTTCAAATCTGGAATTTGAGCCAAAAAGGAGACAAGATAAATGCAAGTGTTGTGCGCTTTCTCCTTGCACTTGAACTGAGACTTAATGTGTATTATAAAAGCAAAGTATATGGGCATTGTAATGAGAAGAAAATTTTGTAAAAATAGCCCAACCATAACCCAAAAATTTGGAGATCTCTGCAAAGCATGGACCTAATAGTCCTATTATACAAGGTTTTTTTTTTCCAAAATAAGGTATTTAACCGCAACCCTTTCATGAAGGTTATTAAACCCTCAGATATTTAAATATTAGGATCATCAAAGGGAGCAATCCCCTCTAGTCTTATTCTGCCTCCTGTAAAATTGCCTTATAGAACTACTAGTAGACTTTGATGTAATAGCATTGGATCCTCCTAAATCACTAGTAGGATGGTCCATCTGTTATGTAGTATGAAGTTGCTTTAAGTTGCAACTAGTGGATGAATCTGATATGCTAATAGACTGTTGTAGGTAGTGGAGAGCTATAGAGTGTTGTAGGTAGAGGATTAAGGGGTCCACTTTATTTGAATTGTTTATTGTTTGTGCTTGGCATCTGTTGTCAGCTTTCGATTAGGTTATAGGTTGATTAGAATTGTTGCAAGCTTTAGTGGCATTAATAGGTTGATCATTTGTTTGAGAAGTCCCCTACCCTTCTTGGTCGCGTGGTATGGTTAACTGGTCTAGTTCCTGTGAAGCATGATTTGTGTTGAGCAGTTCATCTGACCATTCAATGTTGAATTTTCTACCAGTTTCTCTCCATTGTTTTTAGTAGCAGAGGGTTTCCATGATTAAGATAAAAATATTTCCATGCGCTTAAGCTCTCCAGTTTCATCTAGCTTTAAGATAGGAAGTTTATCAGGCAAGTCAGTATTTCTATTGACCTCAATGCCAATCTTAGCATAACAGATTCTCTCTATATTTGCAGTTTGGGAATCCATGCAAATTAGTTTACGTAAAGAACTAGCTAAGTAGCTAAATCCCTCAATAGTCCAAAATTTTAGAGGAATATTATGAAATTGAACCCATAAGGGAAAGACTTCAATACTACCTTTATTGCAGTTCAAGCCTGGTTTCCATTTTTGCAGGAACATGGGTTGGCCTCCCATATGCTAAAGACCCGATTCTATAATTCCAATAGATGTTTTTCGAAACAGAATTTGAATAGAATGTTTCCATCTTCCATAAGCATTGTCTTTGTTAATTCCTTTTTCACCCCATCGAGCATTAGCCCAAGCTTTCACCAAAGGAAAAGTTGGATGTTTGCTTCAGAAGTAGCCAACTAAGGAAGAAGCCCAGGCAGTAACTTCATCTTACAACAATTCTTTCGGAGGAGAGAGAACTCCATCCTTCAGCACATTAGAGAAATCCTTGAGCTTATCTTTATTGTGTTATATGTTCAGCTTTTGTTTCCAAACCCCTATGTTTGATGAAGGTTCCTTAGACCGGTTGCTTCTAAGCTACTGACAAGTATGGGAAGAGCGAATTTCTTTCCTGAGATAAATTCTGTCAAACCAAGAAAAGCATCGTAGTCGAGAGGGGGTGGAGTCATACCATTGTTGTCCATTCGTTAGGCCCAAGCAGGCTTACGCAAAGGAGAAGTAGGACTAAGCCTTTGTTTAGATCCTTACTTACACAAGGAAAAGGACAAGAAATATTGAGTGGAAAAGAAGAGAAAAGAATGGAAGGGAAATGGAATTTCCTTCCCCTTGTTTGTTTTCCTAATTTATCAAAGGAGAGAATTGAAACTTATAGACCTTTATGTCCTTGATTATAGAACTTTTTTATCTTTTGTTAAATAAGGATTCAATGGTAATTTACTTATCTTGCCTTACTTTGTCTTGAATTTTCCCTCCTTTCCTAT
>JANVCL010000214.1:35828146-35846058 GCA_026546855.1 Erythroxylum incrassatum | reverse complement strand
AAAATCCTCAATTTATTCCAACCAAATAAACAAATTATCAAACTAAAACCTCAAAATAATTTAAACATGCTTAAAAATGAATCGGGGCCCAACATCTAATATATATATATATATATATATAATCTCATATATAATATAACTTACGACAACGTTGCTCTTCGTAAGGAGCGTTGATATGTATATATATATATATAATAAAAATTATTTATTTTTTAAAAAACTTGGGTGGCCCAGTGCACCATTGGGCCCCGCATACCTCCGTCTTTGCTCTCATGCTTGACCCACCTATTAGAAGGGCAAGGAAATTATCGTCATGATGTGTTTTAAGTTTGTCATGCATTATTGTTTCAATTCTGATCATTATGATACGGAAAAAAAATATTTTTACAAAAATATATATACGTTTATATATAAATATATATATATGTATGTGTAAATATATATAATGTTTGTATATATATATATTTATTTATTTATTTTATGCATACATATATATATATATATATATATATGTATGTATGCATATATACACACACATAAATATATATATATACACACACATACATATATATATATATTTAGATAAACCATGGTGCCGAGAACCAGTTGGGATACCAATCGCATGGTAGGTCATGGTTCTGGCGTCAAAACGAATGGGACTTGGAACCTCATCACCGACGAAGTTGGCATCGGAGTTTTGATAAAGAGAGTGAATCTGGAACTCTATTCAGGCCATCAAGATGGATCTTACCACCACCAATGGACAACCCCCTTTTACGACCCCAAAACTCCATTCCTCCAGGGGTTGATCTTAGGAACTACTTCTTAGGGCCTGGCCTAAATGAGTTGATTGAGCAATTGTCAGAAAATGACCGACAAGATCTGTTGCTAGCATCAGAAGAGGCCATTAATGCACTACCGATGGTAAAAATAGAAGAAAGGTTTTTTTTACAAAGGAAAGAAGAAAAATATTAATGTAACGCTCCTTTTGTATCTCTGTGGAGTAGTTCCAGGATGATCATCGGAGGCTCCTGTAGGATGTGTAGGCATGGACTTAATAAGACTGCGTGAACCGCCAGGCTGCCGCGATAGACATGTTGAAGTTGCACCTCCCATGGTTGGTGTAAAAGTCCTCGGATACTTGTCAATAGGAAATTATCCTCAGTTAGAACTAGTTGGGAGGAAGAGAGAATGTTAATTACCTATAAAGAGTCCACTGCAACGACAACGCGTCGATATCCAACCTCCCAGGCCGATGTAAGTCCTGAGAAAACACCCTAGAGTTTGGCAGTTAAAGACGAACCCCTTCCAATATACTGTTCAAAACCACCACATCAGTTCCCATGACAATCTTTAATTAATCCTTCAGCGGAAGCTATGTTGGACCCTTGTTTAACTGCACCATCTGAATTTAATTTAACCCACCCCTCTAGCAGTTTAGTCCATCCCACTAAGCTACCTACAGGCAAGCCCTGTGTCGGAAACACACATTTTTCCAAAATGCTTGCTCTTGCTATAAAATCGGCGTAATCCATAATGATTCTAGTATCGTCGTCCAGCCATTCAAAGCCAATCTCAAAGAGGCTTCTGTTCCTTCATGTCTATAAGAACCAGCAACCGACGCCGTAGATTATAGTCCACTTTACCTGCTTCACTTGTGAATGCTTCATGAGGTTTGACTTCAGCCATGTCTCCTCGTTTTGTTGGAAGAAACTCGTATAAACCACCTCAGGGGAAAATTTACACTAGAGAGTTTTCACTCTGGGGCAGTCCCTTACCGCATGTAGTGATGACTCTTCTTGCCCACAAAAGTGACATCTGCTATCCGTGGTGATATGATGAGTCACTCATTGTTGATTTGTTAGAAGTTTTCTTTTAGCCACAAACCAAAGAAACAACCTAATCCGTTGTGGTCTTGCCCATTTTCGTATAAACTCCCAGAGTCTATGATTAATGTTTGTGGTTCGTCCTTTAATTAATTCATAGGTTGACGCCACTGTGAACCCCCTGTGGTTAGTTGGTCCCCACACTAACCTGTCTTCATCTATATCTTCGACATTAGGGTGGAAAGTCGCAAGATCCATACAAACTGCGAAAGGAAGGTATTGTTGAAACACATTTCAATGCCAGTTGCCACCATCATTAGTAAAATCCAGGACCATAGAATAAAGGATACTTTTAGGAATATGAGAAGTCGCCACGAGTCGTAAAGGTCCCCATCCAGCCACCCAATTATCCAACCAAAATAAAACACGCCTCTTATTGCCTAGAGTCCATTTGATACCTTGGCGTACAACCTGCCAGGTTGCCGATATCCCCTTCCAAATTATCGACTCCCCTGTACTATCTAACGTTTAGGGTATCTGATAAGCATTTAGACTATATTTAGCTCGTAGGATCTGGACACATAAGACCCATAAAAGAAAGGCTTGGTGAACCACACAAATTGTCCAGTTTGAAAGGAAGAGTTTGAAGTTGCTGGACAGACAAGGGAGTTACCATGTAAACATATATAACTCAGTGAATGTATTCTACCTTGGTTAAGGTTCACGCAACTCTTGTCCAATTTGCAGACAAGAGTTGGCAATTGGCTATAAAAATGAGATTTAATGCTAGGAAGGAGTGGAAGACATTTGAGGTGGAGAAGACAACTTGCATCTTTGGGGGCCATTTTGAGCAATGTATGAGAGAGTTAGTCCTTAGGGAGATAACCTTGCTACTGCTCATGGAGGTTAGTGTAATAAGTAATACAGATCCTATTATGCACTCAGGATCATACAAGAAAGGATAAAAACAAAGGAAATGCGAAATACCTGATTTTGGTTCCATTCTAAGTTCCAAAGCAGTTTTTGTCGTCGAAACGAGCTTCAATCCTCCCAGGATAATTGAGGAATTTGTTCACTGATACCTGGTTTAGACCTTTCTACAGTTTTCTCAATACACAAGTTCTTTTAACAGATCAGAGATCCGCATACTTACGATTGATATGAGTAACTACAGGAGACCTTAACTTTTATATAGTTTCCTTATCAGGTTTTCCTTTCACAAGGTGGATATGGACCAGGTCTACACTGAAAGAGATCCATTTTTTACTTAAACTTTGACCCATTAATCTAGATCATTTATTGGCCCACTTTGTTACCCTTATCTGGATCGAATTACGTAACTTAATTAATAATTTATTAAAAATCAAAATTACAATTAATAGTTGTCCACTTAATAAGAGAAAGACAAAATTGTCCTTAAGGGCAAAATATCTAACAATCTCCCCTTGAGACAATTATTAATTGTAGTTTTTTGTCAAGCTTAAAACAATTAAAAATTCAGTTAAGTCACGCTACTGTATTGGTGCCATTTTTTAAAAAATCTATCCAAAGGTAATAAAAGTCCAACATTCTGTCCTGTAAGGCTTTAGATACCGAAAAATATCAAACACATTTGTCATGTTGATATAGTTCCAATATAATCACAAATATCTAATACCTTGCTAACATGAATGGGAAAATGGAGTGTGACAAACTAAGATGATACCTGTATGATCTAAAATGTATAATCTTCATTTATAGGTCTTGATTTTTCTAACTTTATGCTAAATTGCATGTGCTAAACTGCAGTAGAGAAATCCTGCTTTCTCTCACTGAATGCTAAACAACATTAGAGAAAACTTGTTTTCTCTCACCAAATGCTAAACTACATTGGAGAAAACCTTTATATCCTCCAACTGAATGGTAAACTACATTAGAGAACCTTTATAGGGTTTTTTATATCCCTCTATGTCATATGAAACTTTAAAGGATATCTATACAAACTTTATGTGTTAAATGACATAGGCTCGAGGTCAATCTTTATAAATGTCCAATGACCTTTAAAATGCTTAAGATCAACATAAATATTAAGGGTTCCATATGTATAATGACTATATACAAAAACAAATATTGTTAAGGATAAAAGAAAATGATCATCTTTATTAATAAATAACCATAATGTCATAATACATAATATGCAACATAGTTAGGAGCAAATATAATGATCCCTAACTACTGTTGTCTAAGGACTTTGTCACGCCCATATTGGATACATGTCTAACAAACACTAATGGATGAAGTCCTTTAGTCAAAGGATCAGTTAACATCTCCTCAGTCTTGATGTGCTCCACTTTAACATCACCCTTTTGAATCAGCTCCTTTATGGTCAAATATTTGACCTCCAAATGCTTGGACTCTGTGATATTCTTGTTGTTGTTACTGAACTGAAGTAGATCACGTGTAAGTATAGGCTTTATAGTTGATATACAAAATGTACAAAAGGGGGGGTTTAACTGTGTGTTCTTTTTCGTGAGTATAATCCCCTTATATATTTTTAAAAAACTTGACTTGTAAAAAAATAGGAATAAAAGTCGAGAGTTTGAGAGTAGAAGTTGGCACAACAATTTTATCCTGATTCACCCCACTCCGTATGATACGTCCAGTCCTCAGAATCCTTTATGAGATTTCACTATACTTCTAAAAAATACAAGTATTTTTTTCATTGAGCCTTTTCAGGTCTCTTACAACAAGTATTGTTTTTCTCACTTAGCCTCTTCAGGCTCTCAGCTTTTCTTCTTTCTTACATAAAGATGTTTGCGAGCTTTGTTACAGAGAATAATAGCTCTTAATGTTTAGCATAGTGAATACAATGTTTCTAGCTTTCTTAAAATCTCTAGCTCTTTCAAAATCACTAGCTTCTGTAGTCTTTGACTCTGACTTGTATTTATAGCCTTCGTCTTCAACTGCTTCTTGATAACCACTTCTTTCTTCTTGTTTCTTGATCTTTGAAGAAACAATTATTTAGTTGAGTTCTGTAACTAACTCAGACTGATTAACCATCCAATGTGGTATCGGGTACTCATCTTAGTTTTGCTTTAGCTTTTTCTTACTTTCTATTGTCTTATTTTCGCTTCCGCTCCATCTTAGTTTCTACTTCGTCTTAGTTTCTGCTTTGCTTCCTCTTACTTTTTGTTTCCCCTCTTCATCTTATTTTTGTCTTCGCTTCGTCTTACTTTTGTTTCTCTGCTTCGTATTACTTTTGTCTTCGCTTCGTCTTAGTTTTGTCTTTGCTTCGTCTTAGTTTTGCTTCTCCACTTCGTCTTACTTTCTAATATTATTTGATTTTCATCAAAATTATTAATCGTCAAATCATTTTGACTTAAGAATTTTAAGATAAAATTGATGGAGATTCACCATTTGAACATATGGAAATGTGATCTGCAAGATAGGATGAAAAAGGAAGGGATCGGGAGGCATTAAAAAGTGAATTCGCGTTACTGTTCACGCAGCACAACATATGGATAGTTTTTACATTTTTCTGCAGAATTTCGATGGGAGTAGTTTTATGTTTCTACATTCTTTTCTTCTAGTTTTTCGTTAGCAGAGTTTAGGGATAGTTTTTATGTTTTTCTGTTGTTCTTCTTCTATTCTTGATAGCTCTTATTTTAGAATAGTTTTGACAATTTTCTGCAGAATTCTCCTTAGGCTAGTTTACGTTTCTATTTGCTTTTTTCTTGGTATTTTTGGATATCTAAGAAAGACTAGGAATGGAGACTCATTATTTTGTTAGTTCTTTGATTTCTACTTCCGTTATGAATAGCTAAACTTCTTTTCTTGGTTAGGGGAAACCTTGTTATCATCTATTAGGCATGAGATATTATAATAAATTCCGTTCATTGATGAATATTGAATATCTTCTTATTTACTTTATCTAATTGAATTAATTGATTTCTAGGTGCGCAACTAGGGATTGATTCACTCAATAGCTAGATGAATGAAATATGGCGTATAGTTTCATTAATCGCACATAGCAATTAGGATTTTCTTCTTTACATTAGAGTAGGGAATTCTAGGAAGATATTCGTCTTGATTAAATGCATGTCCTACATGTGTTATCTTGTTCATTGGTTTCTTAGTTCTTAAAGCTATTATTCAATTGAACCTGCGATCATATCTAGGTTGTTGATTAATACAAATTCTTATAATACATGTTTCTATTCATGTACACTTAAGAGAAAACAACCCCTAGTGAATGTTTATTAATGAGCTGAATTTTATTTCAAGGCTCCATTTTAGTGTGATAACATTGGTAACCTGAAACCAAGATTTGTTTACTGAATTTCCAGATCTGAATATTTTTGTTAAATTATGATTTTTGTTATTTCTAATTTCTTAAATTACGTGAACCAAACCCCCTATTTGTTTTAGTTTTAAACTCGCTGGCCTTTACCGTTAAAAATTCCTCGTGGGAACGATGTCCACTTATCACTACTACATTAATTTGTATTAACAAAAGTTATTTCTTTCTGAATTTGGTTGTAGGTGACAGTAGTACCAAATTTTGGCATCGTTGCCAGGGAATTTCTTAACGGTTTATCTAGTGATGTTTTTTTTGTTTTCTTGCTCTTAGTTACCTTGTCTTCTGTTTGTTTAAGTTCACAACTTTTTTCTAAATTTTCGATCTTTTAGTTGCATGGCTCACTATCAATATGCTTATGATTTTGATTTTCATATTATCCTTATTATGATAATGAGTTTCCATCTATTGTGACTTTCAGGTTTGACCATCAAGTGGCAGATTTCACACCCTTAATCCCGCAATTACCGAGGGATGACCATCAAGCTAAGGTATGTGAAGTATGCTCATTTTTTTGTTATTCTTTTTATACGTGTTCCTTTTTGCTGGATACACAGTATAGATTTGGTTCTCTACTAAGCTACTATCAGGCATACTTCCAACCAAAGTCTCCACCTCCACCACTACCACTAGCTAATAAGATGTCTTTGGAGGAGATTGTAATGAGTTTGGCGACGAGCACTTTTTAATTCCAGCAGGCAATGAGGAGTAGCTTGAAGACCTTCGGAGATCAATTAAGCCATTTAGTGGAGAGAATGGAAGCCCTAATGTCTACAAGAATTTTTTGCCAATAGGAGAGTGATGCGGAGGAGTTGTGCATTCCTTCAAAGAGTGGAGATCATTTAGAGAACCCAGCAGTAATGAAGGAAGAGCAAGCAGAGTTAGGAGAGGAAAAGGTATAGTTTGAGAAAAGATGGAGGATGTGCAACCTCCTAAGGTAAGCGATACAGTTCATGTAATCGCTAACCAAATTTTGTTTCCTTTTCCTAGTTGTTTATAGTAGAAGAAGAATAATAACAGGAAGAGCCGCAAGAAGTGCAATTTTTAGGAGAGCCAAGTGAGCTAAAGACCAAAGGTGGCAAGCAGGATGTCGAGTCTCCACACTCATTGGCAATACTCTTACAGAGACTATCCTGGTGTGAGAAGGGCAATGCTCGAAAAGACAAATGGACATTAGAGTATTATGGTAAAGCAATGAAGTTCCACTTATCAGAAGTCATGGAGTATCGTGCTGATAAAGAGCCTACTTAGAGAGAGGATGCTCCAGGCTCCTCACGAAGTTTGAGCATGCTTCCTATTGGACTCAAGCATCCATTTGATAATAGATGATATACATTTTCCAAGGGTCAAGCTTATGACCTTTGATAAGTGCTTAATGAGAGGCATCCCATTCGTATCCCTTTCTTTTATGTGTTTTTTTGGCAATTTTATTTTATTTTCATTTTTAGGTTTCAGTTTAGTTAGGAATTTAATTTAATATTTTTGATTTTGCAATTTTAATTTTCATCCTTTCATTTTAAAACTTTTAAAAAACAAAAATTATAAAAAATGAAAACAACAAAAATTCTGGTTGTTTTCGCCGCCGCTACCCCCTCTCTTTTCTCTCTTTTGTTTTCATCGAATTTTCTCCTTCATGTTTTAATTTCCAATTGCCGCACATCATACCCATATTCACTCTCACTTGCTCACCACTAACTCATGCCACTCTTTGTCTTTATCGACACCTCACCCATCAACCCTAACTTGTGATTTGTGGCTTGCGTTGATTGTCTTATGCCATTGCAGGTTGTTTTTCACGAGATTAGCATAATGCCAAGGAAGAAGAGCAATTCTCGTAGGCTAGCCACTCCAATACAATTTGCTACTAATTTTCCTCCATAATTGGAACACAATTGGATGGCTTATTGGGAGCATGAAGGATTTCAACCACCACATCGCCAATACCTTGATTTCGGCACTTCCATAATAGAAAAGCTTTCTTTGAATTTTTTCCTTTATTTTTATGATTCTTTAACATTGAGGAAAATGTTGGTCTAGGTGTAGGGGAAAGAATTGGAATTTTGGTATGCAAATTTTTTATTTTTGTGTGGTTTGTTTATTTTTTGCATGTGGCTTTGCATGTTAAGCCGTCGTAGTAGTTTGGATGAGATTGAGTATACGCATGAAATTACATTGGGCTAAGTGAGTTTGGAGGCGAATTATGTTGATTGATTGCAATAATTGATCTTATAGGTTTTCAACATTTGAGTGAAGAGGTAAATTGTGGAATTAAGGTTAATTCTTGAATTAAACCCGTGAGTGAAGTTTGAGCCTAAATGACATAATCTTTATGACATGCTATTTGTTTGAATTGCGTGATGTTCCTCTATTCATGTTGCCTTAATTTGTTTCATCATATGAGATATAGAAATGATTAAGGCCTTCTTTGTTTTTACACCTTTAGCTTAAAATTGACCCACCTATTTATTTTCCCTTTGCAAACAGTTTTTAGCCTTTTTCCTTGTTTTTCAATCAATCAACTTATTTTTAAAACCCAAAAATCCCATTAGCCTTACCCTATCACAAGTTAAATGAAGCATTGTGTAATTGGGACTTTTATTCTGTATTGTGTTACGAGATATTTTTATAGGTACTTCTACTTATGTATTTATTATTTTCTCTTATTTTTATTATTTCCCCTTGTTCATAGCATTATTCGAAAAAGAAAAAAAGAGAAAAAAGAAAAAAGAAAGAAAAAGAAAAGAAAAGGGAAAAAGGAAACAGAAAAAAGAAAAAGAAAAAAAGAAAAAATCATAGTAGCATGAGTTAGTATCAGTGGTTGTAACCCTTTGTGTGTTATGTGTTTATCTCAGAATTTTAACTTGAATACCCCTTTTACTTAATACTTTATGAATGCTTGTGATTAACCTTTTGTCATTTTTACCTTACCTATGCACCTAGCCCCATTACAACCCTGAATAAAGTCTTTATGATCTATTAGCTCATGTGATCTAAATGAATGATAACTGTTGAAATTATAAGCCTATGGTAGTGCAACATGTTAGAGTGAGATTTGAGAGAAACACTTGAGTGTAAGAGCGAAATCCATAAGAAGAATTCATTTTGATTTCATGTTTGCTTTTGAACAAAGATGTCTTATTTTTACTTCGTTTATTTGCATTGGTGAAAAGCGATTATGATATGTGTTGCAACTTAAGTCTTATTAGCCCAAGTTAATGGATTTTGTGTGCTTAATCTTACGAAGGATGAATTGAATGAGTGTAGTGGTTTGACATGTTTGCTCGAGGGAGAGCAAAGGTTTGGTGTGGGGGAATTTGTTAAGTTATCAATTTACGCTTATTTTGTACTTAATTCTCCTTAATGTATTGAAATTATTATTCAAAATTAATGAAATTGTCTTATAATTATTTGCAGATGATTTTCAACACCTTAGAGACGAAATTGAATCAAAAAGATAAAAAAGAAATGAAGAAAATACGAAATTCTAAATCTGGCAACAATTCAGTCACTAAGCGTTGGCACGTGCAAGCATGAAATTAATTTCCATATCTGCTTTCAAAATCTGAATCTGATTCTTTTGAGATTCTCATAATCTTTTAAGATAAGATTGATGGAGTTTCACAATTTGAACATATGGAAACATGATCTGCAAGATAGGATGAAAAAGGAAGGGATCGGGAGGCATTAAAAAGTGAATCCGTGTTACTGTTCATGTAGCATAGCATAGGGATAGTTTTTACATTTTTCTGCAAAATTTCCATAGGAGTAGTTTTATGTTTTTGCATTCTTTTCTTCTAGTTTTCGTTAGCAGAGTTTAGGGATAGTTTTTATGTTTTTCTGTATTTCTTCTTCTATTCTTGATAGCTCTTGTTTTAGAATAGTTTTGACAATTTTCTGCATAATTCTCCTTTGGCTAGTTCACGTTTCTATTTGGTTTTTGTTGGTATTTTTGGATATCTAAGAAAGACTAGGGATGGAGAATCGTTATTTTGTTATTTCTTTGATTTCTACTTCCGTTATGAATAGCTAAACTTCTTTTCTTGGTTGAGGGAAACCTTATTATCATCTATTATGCGTGAGATGTTTTAATAAGTTTGTTCATTGATGAATATTGAATATCTTCTGCTTTACTTTATCTAATTGAATTAATTGACTTTTAGGTGCGCAACTAGGGATTGATTCACTCAATAGCTACATGAATGAAATATGACGTTCAGTTTCATTAATCGCACATAGCAATTAGGATTTTCTTCTTTACGTTAGAGTAGGGAATTCTAAGAAGATATTCATCTTGATTAAATACATGTGTTATCTTGATCATTGGTTTCTTAGTTCTTAAAGCTATTATTCAATTGAACCTACGATCGTATCTAGGTTGTTGATTAACACGAATGCTTGGAATACATGTTTCTATTCATTTACACTTAAGAAAAAACAACCCCTAGTGAATGTTTATTGATGAACTGAATTTTATTTCAAGGATCCATTTTAGTGTGATAACGTCAGTAACCTAAAACCAAGGTTTGTTTACTGAATTTCTAGATCTGAATATTTTTATTAATTTCTGATTTTTTTATTTCTAATTTCTTAAATTATGCGATCCAAACCCCTTATTTGTTTTAGTTTTAAACTCGCTAGCTTTTACCGTTAAAAATTTCTCGTGGGAACGATATTCACTTACTACTACTACATTAATTTGTATTAACGAAAGTTGGTTTTCTTTTTTAATTTGGTTGCAGACGACAGCAGTACCAATGTTGCATTAAATGATGAGTACTATGTGAAGACAATAAAGTGAAAGACAAGCGCTTCTCTTGTAAACAAAAGGAAGACACCTAAATACTAGACTTTAAAGTGTAAGTTGTGATGCATTAAATGATGGTTGCTACATTAAATAGTGTAAAGACAAGTGCTTCTCCATGCTAAAGATATGTTAAGAATAGCTTTACACTCTACGCATTAAATGAGGACAAGGAAAAAGCCAAGAACAATTCCATTAAAAAATAATTAATATTAAATTAAATGAACAAGTTAAACATTTACCCTACAATAAAAATTAAAATTTGAATTCTATATCAACAGAATGCCACAGTTTTGAAAACAACAAGAATATAAACAAGGAGAATGGGTATGAATATCACCTTCTATAAATAATAGATTAGAGAGGGGGAATGAATATCACCTTCTATAAATAATAGATTAGAGAGGGGGGATCGACGAGGAACATGTTCTGGAGCCTGGAAAAATAATAATTGACAATAATTTAAAAAACACATAAAAATGTATTGATGAAAGGCAAAGTGGGCTTGTCAAAACTTCCAAATATAAAAAATATTATCAAGATGTTAAAAGGGGAATTTTTAATATAATAGTTATTATGATTTTATTGTTAACGACTAAAATACTTGCATAAAAGAGAATAACAAATTCTTCATAGTTTTTACGCAAATTACAGTTTATAATTAAGTATTTTATATAATCAGCAATGGAAAATCAAGTGAAAATAAGGCAAAATAGAGATATAAACAGAAAAATTAAGAAAAGAGAGGAGGAGAAAAGCGACGTTGAAAAGAAACAAGTCTGTTTAGTTTGTAAATACTCTCGGGTCAATAATCAAAAATTACGCCAAGTTAACCATTAAAGAGTACAGTGTCTTGATATGACAATTAAGAATTGTCTAACAATTATGAGGGATAAAAGTTACACGTGTGAGAAACTCACCGGCGTGCAGGAAGTTGTGACGCCCGTGCAAGAGTCACAGGTGTGAGAGAAGTCCACACCGGTGCAGGCCAAGATTTTTGGTGAAGACATAAAGCAATATGATTTTAATTATATGGTTACCATAATATAATCCATTAATTATATATAATATATGCATAATAATGTCGTCATAATAATAAAATTTATACTAATCAAAACTGTTGAAATATATTTAAAAATAATTAATCTTGATATAATAAAAAAAGAGCTGGTACTTAATCTTGATATAATTTTTAGTTATTAAATATTTTATATTACTGGAAGATATTTTATCTTGATATTCCAACAGACTCAAATAATAGCGATTATTGTAAAATTATGAAAATAAAGAGCTGTAGTTTACGATCGTGCATTTGCACTATAGTGGCAACCTAGATATTTATCTCTGCAGTTGAGATCGTGCATATGCAAGATCACGACAGTCCAGCTGTTAATGTCCGGAGTTGCGATCATGCAAAAGCACTATCTCAACATCCCAGTTCCTAATGTGTGGAGTCGCCATCGTGCACCGTCATGCATAAAAATAATTTTTATAATTATCTAATCGGATCAAAATTTATTATTTAGTTTTAAATAAACTTGAAGATAATTAATTTTGATATAATAATTAAACACAAATCAAATTATTTAATTTATAGAAATATTATAACTTAAAGTTGTTAATCTTATTATTTGGTCAATATGTCACCGTATTAATAAAAAGATCTAATCATTATATATTTTATATGACTGTTCATCTCATTATTCCAATATACTAAAATAATAATGATTATTACAAGACGACGTTGAAGCAGATGTCAAAGTATATAAAGACAGATTAATAATCTTGTTAGTAATTAATTGGCGACTAAATAATAAAGAAATGTCAAAAGACAAAAAAATTACAGGTAAGGAAGGGAAGAAGATACAAAGTAAATAGTAACGTTTACTGCCTAATCCTTGAAATCTTTTTGCAATGGATGAACTAATTCTGTAAAAGAATTATTATTAATAACAGCTGAATATATATAATAGAAAGAGAAAAATACTCAAATAGTAACTGCAGAATAATCCAACTTAATAAAGCACGTAAAATAAAATTAATCCACTTGTTCAAAACTGAAATCTTAATTTTAAATCCTATAATGAGTTATATGTATAATAAAAGATTATGGTCATTGCTCCACTAAGGCAATAAAAAAATAAAAAATAATAATTAAAAGAGGAAATTGATTATATAAAAATGACAATTAACGCAAAACAGATGAAAATTGTAATAATGAATTAAATTGAAAATGTGTTTTTTAATATTTTAAAATAATTAATTTTTTATTTAAACGGTATAAAAATTAAAACACGCTCCTATTTCCTTTGTGTGCTTCTTTTTGTACTCTCCTCTCACTCAACTCTCCTTTCATAGATACCGCAGATTTTGTTGAAAGTTTCCACGAAATCTTGTAAGTCACCAAAAAATTTTCACCAAAAGTTTAACATTTGTAAGCATTCGAGTCGTGATTGTCTCTGTTTCTCCTTTATTCCTTTAATTTCCGTAGATTTTTATTTTTTAGGATTCTAAAATTAATCCTATTTCTTCAGCTAATTTTTGCAAGTTTTTATGCGGCCGTGCCTCCAAGTTCAAACAAAAGTGTTGAACAAATCGAAGCTGAGTTGAGAACTAAAACAGATGTAGACATGATAGGTGATTACAACGCCCCTTTTCCTATTTGTTCGACGAAAGAAAGGTCAAGGTATTTGGCTCTTAAAATCATATTGCTCTAAGTCCCCACCAAAAATCTTAACCATATGAAATTATTTGAGAGAGAACCAACAAGAAATGTGGGATGGATCTAATTTACTGTGTACGGGCGTGAACTTCTCTCACTCCTGTGACTCTTGCACGGGCGTCACAACTTCCTGCACATCAGTGACTTTCTCACACGCGTCACTTTTTTCCCTCACACCCTTAGTGTTAATTGTTGGATGATTCTTAATTGTCATATCAAGACACTGTACTATCTTAATAGTTAACGTGGCTTTTTTTAATAAAGAACGGAAGAAAAAATTACACAACAAGTTAAAGGAAGCAGACTCCCGACATGTGGCTTAATTTTTGATTGTGCACCCGAGAACATTTACAAACTAAACAGATTTGTTTCTTTTCATAGTAACTTTTCTCCTCTTCTCTTTTCTTAATTTTCTGAAAAATATCTCTATCTTGCATTATTTTCACTTAATTTTTCATTACTGATTATTTAAAGAACTTAATTATATAGTGTTATTTTATTTTATTTGTAGGTGTCCTCCACCTCTAAAACGAATGGGACTTGATCCATCACATCCGTAACACATCGATTTACACCTCCACTAAAAATCTTAGCCATCTGAAATAATATCAGCAAGATTCAGTAATAATACTGAAAGAGGAATGATGAAGAAAAATGTAGAAAATGGGGTAAAAAATGTAGACAGAAACTTCCATAATTAGACAACTTTCATTAACTATTATTTAAGTATAACTATATTTAAATTTAAAAAACATCAACTGTTTATTATGATTTTAAAAAAATATTCATTAACTATTATTTAAGTATAAGTATATTTAAATTAAATAAACATTAACTGTTTATTATGAAAAAGCTATAAAACATAGCCGTACTTCACGGATCAGTCACAAAATGAACTAAAAAAGGGGGTAAAAATGCGGACAAAAACTTCCATAATAAAACTGCTTTCATTAACTATTATATATGTATAAGTATATTTAAATAAAAAAACATTATCGTTTATTATGATTAAAAAACACATTCGTTAACTATTATTTAACTATAAGTATATTTAAATTAAAAAACGCAATTGTACTTCGTGGATCAGTCATAGAACACAGTGGAATATACTAAAAACAAACGGAGGGGGAAAAACTGGACGAATGGACACGGAGCACATCGCAATCCAACTGTCAGATTAAATAAACGAATCCTTAAAATACTAAGTCATTTATAATATATCGACTCTAAAATGACAGCAACTCATAATTTTCGTCGTGTCGCTATTAAATTTTTTTTCAAATTAGCTAATGATTTTAAAGTTATCATTACCCATTTTCCTTTTTACTCTTCCCTTTTAGTACGCAATCTCTATCTCTTATCCCAATGTGGACTATTTTTCTTTATGTCTATCAAGGTGTCATGTTTAATAAATACCTATGAGTAAAGTTTTACTTGCTACTTCTTTTTTAATGCATTTATTATCTTAGTAAGTAGGGTCGATTCTTGGTATAAAGACACTGCAAAATGCAATCCTTTCCAACCCCTACTCCTATTAGTTTCATGAGGGAGGGAGGTACACCTAGGTAGCAATTCCATTGTAGTCTAAGGTGTGAAATCTTTTAGGCCTTAAAATTGAAGCTCCATATCCATGTCTTTTATAGGAGTGTAGATTTTGGGTTGATACGTTTCTCAGTGAATATGTAGAAAATAAAATTTTGTTATTGTGAGATTTCATTGACTTCTTACTGGATTACTCTTGATATTTATGTAGGTAAATTTAATCATATAAGCTATTAAGTCATTATACCTCATTTATAACACTGCATCTCTAAATCGACGGCATATTTGTTAGAATATTATCTTTTGTTATGCATGTAGATTTTAGGTTGATAGTTTTTGTTTTTCACTCAAGGTCGAGACACAAGAATTTCCTACCTTTGAGATACAGTGGGTTTTAATGAAAGCAATAGTTCGTTAGGTCAAAATGTCTGAAAAACAACTTTTTATTTATGTTTGCAGGAATACAAAATAAAAAACAAGAATGAATCATATTAATAATTGTCATTAAAGTCGAGTACAACAATGCAACTACAAAACTGGTGAAAATTGTAGCAAACAATCCTATGTTGCAGAGGTAGGACGGAGAGGATCTTCCGAAAGCTTTGAAGCTAAGACATGTCTTATATTGTAATATGAAACAGAGAATAATAAGCTGCTTGAGAAATGAAATTTTTTTCAAACAACAAACAAGAAAACTGCTAAATCAAAGCTTTTTTTTCAAAATTTTGTCAACTCCCTTTTCTCAGCAGCCAAACGAATAAAGAAACAAGTCAAAATGTCTAAAAAATAACTTTTTATTTGTTTGTAGGAATACAAAATAAAAAATAAGACTAAATCATATTAATAATTGTCATCAAAATCTAGTACAACAATGCTACTACAAAACTGGTGATTATGGCAAACAATCCTATGCTGCAAAGGTGGGACGGAAAGGAGTTTCCGAAAGCTTTGAAGCTAAGACATGCCTTATATTGAAATATGAAAAAGAGAATAATAAGCTGCTTGAGAAATGAAATTTCTTCGAACAACAAACAAGAAAACCGCTAAATCAAAACTTTTTTCAAAATTTTCTCAACTTTGTTTTCTCGGCAGCCAAACGAATAAAGAAACAAGTGAAAATCAAAGCGTTTACTCCAAGTGTATTCTTAAAGTAAAAACCAAACTGACATGGACATTTCACTCACACTTCCACTTCCTCACCAACAAAAAGAAAACTCAAACAAAACAAGGGCAAAACCCTTCTTTCTAGAGGGTAGGATCTAGAAGCAACCCGGAAACCAAAGATTATGAAAGGTATGGAAGAAAAGGGAGAGGTTGTTATTACTGATAACATATTGGTAGTTTAGGTGAAAGCAATAACAGAATTGGATGATTTAGGGCTCTCATTTTAAGGTCCGGAAAAGAGTTGCTAAGAGAATAGTGCAATGTGGTTCTATAGACTAAGTGATTAATTTCGGTGTTAAACCGGAAGCGGTGAAGGATTTACTTGGCAAGGGAAATGAGGAGTTTGATTCAAATAAGGATTTGGAGATGGCCCCATAAGAGGTTGGTGCGCTATCGATTCCACTGACGTTGGTAGCTAGAAGTTGGCTAGGAAAGCAGTGTTGAGGGACTGCATAAATGAAGAAATGTTCATTTGGAGTTGTAAGAGTTATTCTAGTCAACAGTGTAGTGCTAAGAGGGATCGTAGAGCTAGTCTTGCATGATCAGAAAGCTTGCTTGGTCACCTCCGCCACATAATGAGCTGCATCGACATAGTCAAAAACTGTGAATCAGAAAGACATGATCAGTAGTTAGCTCCAGCGAAACCTAATATTGTTTATGGTCATTGATTAACACTTAGCAAGTACATCTTTGACCTTGAAGATCTTGTTGGCACCCTAGTTCTGGTAGGTAATAGCGTCACAGACGATGATGATGGTGAAGGAGGAGTTGAGGCAGATGCTGGGGAAGGTGAGGGGATTGAAGAAGTGATTGTTGAGCCCCGAACCTTTCGTGGAAGCTAGAACTGTTAAGTGGGAATTATTGGCAATTATTCATGTGTAAAGAAAGGAGGAATTCATGAATTTGAATTCAAATGGAAAAGATGGTTTAGGTATAAGATGGATTATATGTGAAATGTTGAAAGTTAAAAGCAGGAAAATGTATATGTTCATTGAGTATGCTTCGGTGTTTTAGCTATAACTTGATCTCTAGTTATCCAAATGAGATGATTTTTGATTTGGAGTAAACAATAGAGATAAGGCTACAAATTGTTGGATGAAATCAAGTTCTAATTTAGTCTTTAAGAATTTCAATTTTCGGATGGAAGTCAAGTGCAGGATAATGTTTTAGTATAAGAACAGTCTAAAATGTTTGGGGTATAACTTTTGGACTATGGAACCAAATTGAATGGTTTTGGTGTCATTAGAAAACTTAAGACAATAAGGAACAATTCTCTAGAAGGAAGTGCAAGCAAATTCCTTCAGTTACATGATTAGAAAAGGTCTTCATTTTGAAAGAAGCTAATCATGATTTAAATGAATTTTGAGGTATTGATAGATTAATTATTCTATTTTTGTGGAATAAATTAGCATGTTAATGGGAGTTAATTAGCATGTTAATGTGCGTAAGACCATATGACATGGATTAAATTGAATTAAGGTGGTAACTTATGCATGAGGGCAAAATTGGAAGACCACTTAA
>JANVCL010000214.1:35782333-35800295 GCA_026546855.1 Erythroxylum incrassatum | reverse complement strand
CTTGAAGGGAAATTGCTCTGGCCACTCAACATTCTTCAATACCTATGAGGAGGGAAGATTGAAAGATAACTAAAAACAGAAGAAAAGAATTTTTTTAAAATTTTTTCCTTACTCGTAGTAATTGACAGCAAAACTATCGCCAAGAAGCAAACATTCTAAAACCTAAGTAAGAAAATCTGCTTCAATTGCAAATCCGAAGTCATCAAAGGCAGATCATCATTCCCAAGCCATTAAGATCGGCACTTTACCACACACACCCAGACGCACAAAGAGATGACTTTTGATGGAAGTGAACTGAAGATATTACCAGGAAAATTTTGAGACGAAGGTGAGAACGTGAAGATCCTTAGGATCGTTTTTAGCTCCATCGCCATGACACTTTCGCCAAAACCCTAGAAAGAAAGCACACAGAAGCGAAGAGATTAGAGTGTGAAATTCATATCAAAACCAGTAAATAAAAAACGAAGGAGGAAGAGATGAGAGAGAGAGATCAGAGACAAACGCGAGCTTCTGGAGAAAACGAGCGAGACGAGTTGAATGTGGGCAAACTCGACTTTTTGGGTTTGGGATTGTGCAAAACGCTGGTTGGGAGCAGCTTATTCGTTTTGGCTGATTGGATTAGCTGATACATCCAATCAGCCAATTAACCAAACATATGTATCAGCTGTTTGACTTAGTCAAACAGTTGATTTTGGCTGATCAGCTATTTTCCAAACACCCCATAAACAAACCACCTTCTCTCTCACTCTCACTCACATACACACACACACTAAAAACGCGTAGGTTCGCCGTCGGCGAAAATATAAATTTATTTATTTAATTTATTTTCGTATTTTAGTAATACAAGTGTTCTCGCAAAACAAACTTTAGTTTTTTTTTCTCTATATCCGTTACCAAATTTCGTCAAAATTTCCTTCAATCTTCTTTGCCACATGTGATTTTGTGACCGTTTGATCTTCCTCGTGGTCCGTGCTGATAAATTTTGGCGACTTTTGTTGTGGTATAATTGCTTGTTTTTTAATGTTCCGACCTTTTCCACCGGGATTTCTACCGCTGCTGCTGCTTCTGTTGTTGTTATCTTGTGTCTGTGCAAATTTAGTTGGAATTCGAGTTCTTTCCAGTACTTGGTTAAAGTGATTTTGATTTTAATAGTAATGTGAGGTTTTTATTTGATTTATTGTTGGTGCATTGTAGTCTCAGTTGGTGGATTGGTTGATTGGTAGAGTTTGAAATTGGAAGCGAAAGAGAAAAAGTTGGTCGATTTGAGTTTCGGAAAATGTCGGGCCCACTTGATCGATTTGCGCGGCCTTGTAAGTAATTCTTGGAACTCTCTTTATGGTCTTCTTCTTAGTTCTTCTTTGCTTTGATTTTGGTCTTGGTGTTGGTTTTTGTGGTTGTGGGTGTGTGTTGTTTTTTTCAAAAAAATGGATTTTACTGTTTATAGTTGGTTCTTGGGTTTCAGTGTTGTTGCTTGGTTGGAATTTGAGTTTTCTTGAGGAAAATCTGGGGACCTCAAAGGAAAAGTAGTATTCCTCTTGGGTTTTAAGTTTGTTTTGTCTCTGGGAGCTCTAGAGATGCTTGCTTTCTTTACTAACATAAATATTTGGTCTTTCTGAAGTTTGTGTTAGTTAATTTTGAACGACGATTGGGATTTTCATATTGTTTTGTTTTCTTGGTTCTGTGTTGCAGGCTTTGAGGGCTTCTCAGGAGGTGAAGAGAGGAGAGAGAGGAAGTCTGATTTTGAGAACTCTGAGGATGAGAGGCGAACCAGAATTGGATCCTTGAAAAAGAAAGCTATCAATGCATCAACTAAGTTCAGACATTCTCTCAAGAAAAAGAGCAGTAGGAGGAAGAGTGATGGCAGGGTTAGCTCTGTCTCTATCGAGGATGTTCGGGATGTTGAGGAACTGCAGATTGTGGATGCATTTCGACAGGCATTGATGATGGATGAACTACTTCCACAAAAGCATGATGATTATCATATGATGTTGAGGTGTAATCATCTGACCTTAAGGTCCTCTCTTAAAATTTTCAATTATTCCTCAGATTCGATCAGTTTCTAGGATAAATGAACATGCTATGCTTAGATCATGATTGCTGGGGCAGCTTGGAAGGCTGTAATGATTGTGAATGATGTTTTTTTTAATGGAAGATCCAGCTTGTAACTGTTATGGTTGTGCTGATTGTGCTTTTGATACAGTGATATTTATGTAGTCATTTTCTCTTTGAGTTACTTCATATTTGATGGTGCTATTTTTATCATTTTAACTAGTTTTTGGTATTCAAAGTGTTGCAATGGTTTCACATTTTCTGCAGGTAACCATTTAACTATTTTCTTTTAGGTTCTTGAAAGCAAGGAGGTTTGACATTGAGAAAGCAAAACATATGTGGGCTGATATGCTCCAGTGGAGGAAGGAATTTGGTGCGGATACTATTATGGAGGTATAATGTTTTGACTACTTGTTCAGGATTCCTGGGGCTGTTACTTCTTATGATGACTTTGCATTCATCACACTTCGTTACAGGAATTTGAATTTAAAGAATTGAATGAAGTGTTGAAGTATTACCCCCAGGGCAATCATGGTGTGGATAAGGAAGGAAGACCTGTGTATATTGAAAGACTGGGAAGGGTTGATCCTCACAAACTTATGCACGTTACAACTATGGATCGGTACGTAAAATACCATGTGCGGGAGTTCGAGAAAATCTTTGCAATAAAGTTTCCAGCTTGTACAATTGCTGCAAAGAGGCATATAGATTCAAGCACAACAATTTTAGATGTTCAGGGTGTGGTAAGTGTGTTCTATTCACCAGACTGTCTACTAGAGGTTCTACAATATCTAATTACTTCTTTCTTGATAACTTTTCAGGGCATTAAGAACTTTACCAAGTCTGCCAGGGAGCTTATTATGCGGCTGCAGAAGATTGATGGTGACAACTACCCTGAGGTTTACAATCTCATTTATTGGTTATTATGTATTCTCTTTCACTGGGATAAATGTGCTTTTATCATTTGCAAATTAGAGGTTTTTGTCGAGATGGATATTCACAGTTGACTAATACAGACTCTCCACCAAATGTTCATCATCAATGCTGGTCCAGGATTTAGGCTTTTGTGGAACACTGTGAAGAGTTTTCTGGATCCAAAGACCACTTCCAAGATTCATGTATGTTAAAATTGTTGTTCTTTACACATAGAAGCATATTCTTGTCTAGTTGTTGGATGATCTACTGAGCACTCATATTCTTTTGGTGGACCAATTTAGGTTCTTGGAAACAAGTATCATGGTAAATTGCTTGAGATAATTGATGCCAGGTAACTGGAGCTTTCTGGCTGGTTTGTGATTGTATCGTACAATTTTGATCCCATCATTCTTCCTTCGTCTGTTTTTCTTTGTTACCATCTAACTTGATCTAGTGGAACTTGTACTTACAAGAATAATGTACCAAATACAGTGAGTTGCCGGATCTTTTTGGTGGCACTTGTACCTGTGCAGATCAGGGAGGTTGCCTTCTGTCTGATAAAGGTCCATGGAAAAACCCAGAAATATTGAAGGTTAGTGTAATTGTTTTTCATCCGACCTTCCAGGCTCTTTCATGCTTGTAATAAGTGACAGATTGCATATGTTATTGCAGATGGTTCTTAGTGGTGAAGCAAGGCGTGCCAAACAAGTTGTGAAAGTTTTGGACAATGAGGGCAAGGTTATTGCTTATGCAAAGCCACATTACCCTTTGGTAAAAGTTCATCATCCTCCTCACCTAAAATATTCAAGATTTTTTGTATGCTTATGCTTAGCTTTAGTGTACTGGGCATATTGAATCAGGTCAGAGGTAGTGATACATCCACTGCCGAGTCAGGATCTGAAGTTGAAGATATTGCTTCCCCCAAAGCTCTCAACAATTACTCGCATCTTCGCCTTACTCCTGTCCGTGAGGAAGTAGGTTCATACTTGATGATCCTCTGCTATTAAGATTACTGTATTAAGTCATTGGTATTTGAAGTGGAATATAGATCACTTTTTTTTCTTATGATACCTACATTAAGGTTCATTTATGTGAAATTCTTCATCTTTTTTACAATGTAACTATCTATTGGCAAGTTGATATTGGATAAAGGTGCTGTGTGGTGTGTCATCTAGAGCATTGTGTTTCTGGTAGGCTGATCATTTCTTCATTCACGCATTTGCAGACTAAGATTGTTGGAAGAGCTAATTATGCTGGTAACTTATCTGGGTACGATGAGTATATCCCTATGATTGATAAGGCTGTTGATTCTGGTTGGAAAAAGCAACCATCACTTGACAGTCCTGTTTCTAAAGGTCAGTGAGCGTGTTTCATGTTTAGTCTGTTACATTTGGCCAGTTGTTTCCTCACACTGTTGGTTTATGTTGGTGATTGCATGCTTCTGTTCTTATAGTTACACTTTTTGTTTGACTATTGGCAAGAATAAGAATGCCTGACATGGTCTCTTAGGTTTACCAAATAGGGGCTTCATTTACACTCAAGCTCATAGATCTAGGTGAAAGGCCTCAAATCGGGCTCAAAATTGTGGCATGTAAATGGGTGATGTCAGTTGGATCATCCTGTCCTGATTTCTGTGTTACCAAGGATACTTGTCGTGATCCCACATTTAGATAAATGGAGGTATGCTGCATTATGCAATGAGTTTTTCAACAACTGTTCTTTGTATCTCTAACACCAAACTGTGAGTCATTTGTTTATTCTCCTAAGTATTGAAATTGGTGGTTATATGCTATGATTGAAATTGGTGGTTATATGCTATGATAACCTTTTGTCTTACTGATGAATTTTTTGAATGATGCAATTGATGTAGAACCTCTCCTTAGGAATAGAACAGTCACACACTGTGCGCGTGCACACCTACAAATCCTATTCATTGAAATATTAATTTCTTTTTGCTTCTTTCTTCTTGTGCTTATGATTTATTTTTGTGGGCATTGATGGCCAAATATCCAATGCAGTGACACCTACTTTGCCTGATACTCAAAAGACACCAGAAGGCACTTATTGTCAAATTTTTGCTGCACTTACGGCCTTCTTGTTGACAATTTTTACGTTCTTCCGAACACTGGGAATGCGCATAACGAAGAGTCTTCCAAACAATTTGTCTGATGGTGATCAAACATTCTCTGAACTTAACCCAGATACAGTGCCTAAGGGGGAGTTCTGTCCTCCTTTATCAGCTCCTGGTTTCAAGGATGCATGCATCCTCTCTCCTGTACTGAAAAGGCTAGCTGAGCTTGAGGAAAAAGTAAATACACTACAAGCAAAGCCATCAAAGATGCCTTACGAGAAAGAGGAATTGCTTAATGCTGCTGTTTACCGTGTAGATGCCTTAGAAGCAGAGCTCATTGCTACTAAAAAGGTATTGTTTACTTTGTAAATAATGTTGTCTGTATTATCAGAAACAGCAGGACATCGTCTGAGCATGGGTCACTTTATTTGAAGCTTTGTGATACATTATTCTTTGTTCCTTTTGCTGCAATATATTTTGGTTTTGACCAGTTGACATCATTCAGGGATGAGCATTAGACAGGTGCTGTTTATGTTTCCCAAATGTTGTTATACTAATGATATTTTGGTTTAACATGCCAGATCTTGAACAACCACGATATTTCAATGCATTATATTATTCTCATGCTCCATCTTCATCTTCCACTGTATCTCTTCAGGGAAAAGATATGTTTTTGGGACAACCGTTATCTACTCACACAAATAAATTGCTTTCTCAACTACTTGAAACCTGTTTTTTGATCATCATGCACCAAGCTTCTCATCTTGCGTTGGTGTTTCATTCCTTATACCAGCTATTGGTGTCTTATGTACTTTTTTGTTGCGACACTAAAACAAGAATTTGTTATGCTGTCAACTTCAATATTATAGACTTAACAATCTATCATTTTTGCTTCGTGCTGATCAGGCTCTATACGAAGCTTGGATGAGGCAAGACGACCTGCTTGCGTATATTGACAGGCAAGAACAAGAGAAGTTACGGGTATGCAGATGGGATTTCTAATTGGCTCATTTGTATATCGTGATAATCGTACTTATTGAATCATTGAAACAATCTTCTGATAATGTCGTTCTCTCTACAGGAGAAGAAGAGGTTTTGCTGGTAATATTTCTTGTCATTGTTGTGAGAGAGACCAAAGATGACTTCTTGGCTGGCGCTCATCATCACTTATACAAGGGTCTTAACATGCAATCACCGGTAGTCTTCCTGGCAAGGAAAGATGTTATTTTGGCTTAACAATGTGTGATTATTTAGGCTTTCAACTTTTCAATCTCAGTGATGTTTGGCATTATAACACATTTCTAGTGTCTGGTTTGCTACCATGGGAAGATCATTTGATTTTGTCTTTGAACCTTTCGCGCATTAGGTTGGGTGTTATAGTTCACGTTACAATTAATGTTTTACATGGATGCCTTCGTTCATAAACAAAAAGTATTTAGTTAACAAAATTAATAAACTACTAATTGAACTAATGTTTTGAACTGAGTTTTTAATATTATAAAAAGTTAGCTACTTGATTAAAAATTTTGAAAGCTTGGACTCTAAATTGAAAATATTTAAATAAGTTGGACACTTTAGAAGAAATCCTTACAATAAATATAATGTAATTAATTAGTTTCCTCTGTGTTCCCTCACCTATACGAGCAGTGTTTGTTAAGCTAAATTACTTATTTTACAAACACAGGATTTATATTTCTCTAAGCTCGTAATTTTCATGCTTGTTTGAAGTTGGTAACCTAGATGATCAGTTTGCTAAAACTTGTCCCCAAGTTCTAGCATCGTGCCCTGGCTCTTGGCTTCGCCAGTAGAATCAAAATATTCAATCAGTAGCTTACAAATATAAATGATAATAGCGTGGGTGGTTTAAGTTGGAATACACAAAGCAAAAGAGAGTTTTTCTGGAACCAAAATGATCTGTGTCATCAGCAATGGTCCCGCAAACGGCTGCAGAAGTAGTACTAGTCACTTTCCCAGGCTAAGGAATTCCTCGTTTAGAATCCGAAGAACTGCAATATAGGCTGATGTTGAAAAATGTTCCAAGTGAGCTAACAAAAGGGTATATGTAGCCATGTAGGACTGAAAATGATAGGGGACGTACCTTCTTCCTTTTCTTCTTCTTTTCAACGTAACCAAGAAGCTCATTCTGTTTGGAAAGAGCAACTTCAAGGGCCTGAGCAAGACGAGAAAATAAAAGGTTCTCAGAATTCATATAATCAAGAATTTGTTGGAGCAGGAGTAAGGAAATGGATTGCGTACCTTCTTGGTGGCTGCAAGCTCCTGTTCCAGTGTTTCTGCACGTCTCACGGCAGCATTGAGCATTTCCTCTTTTTCAGGTGGCATCGCAGGCCTCGAGCAAAGATGATTGAGCTTTTCTTCCATCTCAGACATGCGCACCATCATCTTCTTGTAATCAGAAGTAGAGATAGTAGGTGCTGTTTGTCTCCGCTCTTCATCATAACAAGCCTGACTACTATAGATAGTAGCTTCAGTTACTCTTCTAGGTACATTCCGCGCTAAGCGGACCATTGTGACAACTCCCATTATCAAGGCCACGACGCCATTGACCAGTGGGCTTCTTAGTCCATCGGTCACAAGAGCCTTAGAAATATCATTCATCCTCAAAGTTTCTGCACCATTTTGGGAATGGGTCAGGCTAAGAACTTCAGCCACATGAGTAAACGATTGCAAGCAAATTAAGCACCTTCAGACAAGGCATATTTGCCATTCTGCAATGTGGCAGGCCAAGGAATCTCTGAGCTGGCGCTCTTTTTGTTGAAGTCAGTCTGCGATAGTACTTCAGCAACTCAAGTTTTTGATCCATTGAATCGTAACTAATAATCAAATACAAGAAACAAAACGTACTCCAAAAGCAGGAGACGCTTTTGATTCCTCTACAGCTGCTTCTGCCTTGGGAGAATCGCCTTTCTTCATATTTGGCAGCCATCGAAAAACAAATTGTTAAGACTGTAAATCCCTGAAAGCTGGATAATTGAGGAATCATTAAATACCTTCGCGTGTGCGCTATCATCTTCAGAGATCAACCTCTCATCAATTCCTGACAAAATTCTGTGGCACTTTGCTTCACCATTTTGAACCATCTAGATCATGAAAGAGGAAATCATGAAAGATTCAACAGGTGCAGGGCTCCATGACCAAAACAAATTTACGATTTCAAAACAAATCACACGTAGAACAACTTCACCTTCATTATTTCTGGATTGTTCCATGGACCCTTATCTGAGCGCATGCATCCACCCTTATCAGCGCAAGTACAAATACCGCCCAAGAAACTTGGAAGCTCACTGTTATCGTCCAGACAAGAACATTATGACACGAGTTTCAACCGAAATTCAAACAGGAGATACTCAAAAACTACTTGGAACAGGACTTCTATACAATTCAGGTTATACAATAGCAATTGGTACCTTTCGTCAATGATTTCGAGCAACTTGCTCTGATATTTGTTACCAAGAACCTAGCACAAGACAGATAAAATTATTCAGACGGAGAAATTTTTTTTATTTTCCCTTTCTTTCTGATTTGTATAGGAAAACAAATATACAACGAATAATTACATGGATTTTTGCAGCAGTCTTGGGGTCAAGGAACGACTTGACAGTGTTCCACAAGAGCCTGAATCCAGAACCAGCATTAATGATGAACATGCGGTTTAGGGTCTACACAAATTTTGGAAGTTTAATTAGCAGCATGAATTAAAAGTAGATATTGATAAAAATCATGAGTGGAAAAAGCAAATCCAAGTTCAATAGGTACCTCAGGGTAATTGTCACCATCAACCTTCTGAATGCGCATGAGGAGCTCCCTGGCAGTCTTTGAGAGGTGTTTAAGACCCTGAAAGAAAATTTTTTTAAGAACAGTTAACAAGAAGATATCACGTTCAGGGACTATGAGATGAAATATCAACTAGATCTACTTTCCGTCCACATTTTGATATAACAATCATGCATACCACTCCTGAGACATCCATGATAGTGGTGCTCTGATCAATGTGCCTCTTTGCTACAATTGAGCAGGCTGGAAACTTTTGAGCAAAGGTCTTCTCAAACTCCTGCACATGATACTGCACATAACGATCCAATGTTGTGACCTGGACCAGCTTGTTAGCGTCAACTTCACCTAGTCTTTCAATGTACACAGGCCTTCCGTCCTTATCAACACCATGGTATCCTTGTGGATAATATTTCAGCACTTCGTCTTTCTCTGCAAACTCGAACTCCTAAATGCAGAAGTCAAGACGGCATTTCTGTGAGAAGATGTGGTGATTTCCCAACACTTCCAAGTTCAAGGAAACCCATTTTTCTTCCAACTTACCTCGATCGTGTCAGCACCAAATTCCTTCCTCCACTGGAGCATGTCAGACCACATTTGCTTTGCCTTCTCGACATCGAACTTCCTGGCCTTCAAGAATCTGGACCAACAAGAAATATGTCATGTCATGTAAGGCAGGTAGTTTCATGTGTTATCTAACATTAGATTTTATAAACCAATATGGGTATAATGCAATAAGTGTTCTGAGTCAACTCAATCCTGGTGATCTCCTCTGAGATTTCTATGTCTTAAATCTTTCTCGGAACAACCACTTATGTGACCAGAAAAAACTAGTGCAATAGTAAGAATTTGCATTTCTCGTAGTTTTCTATCATTGGTGAACCAAAAGAGAGCAGAATCTATTGTTTGAAGACTCTTCTGAATAAAGGGAAGTTCATAACCTGAGCATCATATGATTATCATCATGCTTAGCGGGTAGGAGTTCCTCAAGAATAAGTGACTGGCGGAATGAATCGACTGCCTGCAATTCTTCAGCACTGATGTTGTCTTCAATCGCAACAACTCTACTGTTTCTGCGGCTTTTCTTTGTGAAAGAATGCCTCAACTTGTTTGAAGCATTAATTGCCTTCTTCTTTAGAGATCCAAGTCTTGTTTTCCTGTCATCCTCAATGAGTCTTGTTTTCCTGTCATCCTCAATGATTTCACATTCAGGACCTGCTCAATCAAGAACGTTGGTCAAATCCAAGAATTACAATATTAGTTCTACGACATACTGACGCTACATGTTTTTATTTTTTATTTTTTGCCTATCAGAAAGCCAATCTACGATATAGAAGAAGCTGCTCATATTCATATTGGAAATTTTCTATCCCACATTTCAGTTTTAGTAAAGTTTCGACAAATTACGAGATGTGTTCTTCTCCAACAATAGAACCAAATATAGTGACACTGCTTCAAAACCAACAGTTTCTAAAAATAAATTTCAATGGACGTGATTGCAAGAAATGAGAGCTCCTATACATATTTGTTGAGGCAATGTTCTGATACAGAAATCACATGTACCACAGAGAGTAAATAGTTAGAAACTTACCAGCTTTAGGAAGACGTCCTGGAACAACTTCCATGGCTGATTCTGGAAAGTTTGGATAAATCACGTTAAGGTCTTAAACAAGGAACTGAGAAAGAACAGGAGCTTTATCTATTTGCATACTTTGTCCCAACATTCCCCATGGTACATAAACAAACTTTCAAGCATGCAAGCAACTAACGATTAGAATCCCAGATACATAAGCTCCGAAATGTTGATCATCAAAAACATGTAGCAGAAACACGAAATATGAAAAGGGTATTAAACATATTCAAGCAAGAAGAATTCCATAGAAACTTCACAAATATACAGAAAATTAGACGTAACTAGTAACCAAATGAGTACATAATGTTTTTAAGGGAAGACCGAAAAATGTTCAATAAGACCATGTAAAACACAAATATAACCACTCCTAGAATTATCAATGGAACAGAATCAGTCCAGAAAGAAAACAACAAACCAAGATAGAAATTCCAGGTCTTTTCAGAGCGAAGGGACAATTCGCCAAAAAGGATAGTTATGGATATTGTAACAGGGAAAGAAAAAAAAAGGAAGCACAAGCATATGTTCAATGAAGATTGAAGAGATCAAAACAGACTGGAGAGAGGACACAATGGACTACCTTATGGCAAGAAGGTACAAGAAAGAAACAAAAGAGATGCTTTATTTAACGACTCCTATACCGAGAGCTAATTACAAGAATCCACTCCTAATTAATGATTGGAAAAGAGAAGATTGGTAGTTGACTCAAACAGATTGTTCCATGAATATATGTTGACAAGTCAAAAATAGCACTAGGACATGAGCTATTCTTGCTTGTGATCACTCTTTTCTTATGAAATTAACGCGCAAAACATTTATCAGAAGCCAAAGCTTTAACTAACTATTACAACGTCTCTTTCTTTTGCCGGCAAAATTTGCAACGACTTTCAGTTCGAGATGCTACCTTTGAAATTTGAATCTATCTTTGTCACCTTTTATTTTTTTGTCCCGACAGAAATACAATATTACAATATTGTATATGATGTTCCTTTCTGTAATATAAGGTATTGTTTGTTAGTATATCAAAGCCTCTCCTCCCCTTCCTCATAACTGTAGAACTCCCAATTCCCTAGATATTACCAGTTAAGATGTTTTATAGTTCCATTACTTTATCATGCACTTGGAACATGAAAAGTTGGATACTTAGAATATCATAATTGAAACAATGGAGTGTATGGTCTGAACGATTTGGTAGGTGAAAGATTTCATATTGGATTCTTTACATGGATTGAGCTGGCTTTGGAGTTGGGGTGTAGTGCAGAAGTCAAGCGTTTGTTAGTGGTACTCCATCAACTTTTGGTTTTGTTTCCTTTATTAACTTAAAGAATTTAATGATATATTCTGTAAGTTTATTCATCTAGAAGAAAAAAACCGATGTTCGTTTGGGTTGATCATATGAGTTTCGGCAACTCTGACAAAATAGAAACAAAGAAAAAAGAAAGAATTAATACCTATGTTTAGTTGAGGGTTTATTAATTGAATGAAATGGAATGTAATATTATTATAAGGAGATTTTATAATGGAATGAGATTGGAAGACGAGGGTTTAATATTATATCTCAATCTATCTTAAACAGTGAAAATAAAAAACCTCCAATTTGAGAGGTTTAGAATGAAATGTAAAATGATAAACAACTTTACACTATATTACATTATAAACCTTTCATCCAAATAACATTTCACAATATTACATTATAAATCTTTCCATCCCTCCCAAACAACAAGTTTCTAATATTACATTTATTTATATTATATTTCATTATAAACTATCCTATTTCAATCCATTAGATTAAAAACTTTACGTCTAACTAAACGTAGCCTAAAGGTTGTAATCATTTCAAAAAATGTGATGAATAATAGAGGCAGGACATTACTTGAAATGGATATTCCTGAATTCTGATCTTACTTGAGCATCAATACAAAGATATGGACATTGGCATTTCAATATCTTAATCCAAGAGCATAAATTGCATCACTATGACCTGGTCAGCTTGTTTTAAGGAATATTGCTCTGTAACCATATACTATAATTAATTACTTATATCATAATCTACAGATGTTTCAAGTTATTTGTTTTATTTTAATAATATATTGCAAAAAACGTCCTGTAGAATAACTAAATTACTTAATTATAATTCAACTCTGAATAGAATATATTACGACTAGTTATATTTAATACCAAAATTAAATTTTATTTTAAACTCTTTGTATATAGCTAGTTATATTTAATAATCCTATCAATGTATATTTAATAGAATGTGTAAACATTATGAGAATATGAACGACGTTAAAACTTTTCTTCCAAAATATATATAAAGCTACATTCACCATAATTTAATAAATGATATTATAGTAAAATTAATTCTAATTTTAGATATATATGAATATTTTCTTTAAAGTAATAAATGTCTACTTAAAATTAAAATTTATTTACAAATATTTAAAATAATTAAGTATTAGTAAATTTATGCATATTAAATATTATTCTATAATATTAAAATTATACATTTAATACTTAAATATGTAAAAATAAAGACTATGTAAAATCTTACATAGATGAATAAAGAGTAAATTTAAATACATCAAACAATTCTTAATTCTTAAGATATTGTATCCATTTTAAAGTTTGCATACATTTAAGCATTAAAGAATATATAAAGTAGATAAATTTTCACTACTAATTAAGAAGTGTATTTGTTTAAAAATTGAGACAATTTTTAATTATTTTGAATAATGTATTTATAAGATAAATAATTAATATAAATTTATTAGTATCTTTTAAAATTATAAATAAATATATTTATACAATCAATGTACAAAATTTTTCTTAGTAAATGCATTTATAAGTCAAAGCATATATATATATATATATATATTGCTTTCACTAAGATTTGATAGATAACACATGTTAATAGAAAGGTTAATTAAAAAAAATTGAACTTTATTCAACTTTACAATCTTAGCCCAAGTTTTTGTTCCAATTTTTAATTTTTTTTTGCAAAAATAGTTAACCATTAAATTCTCCATTAACAGTGCCATGTCAACTGATATTTTTGATGCATTAGTAACACATGTTTTATTAATTATGACAAGACAATTTAATTAAAAATAAAATAAAATTTTGAGACAAAAATATATCATAGTTCCTAAAACACCCAGAGCGTGATTCAATAAACTCCTTTTCTTAACTTGCTCTTTAAATAAATAGTTTAGCCTTGTTTTCTCTCCATACGTTTGCATGGCCTCTTTGTTTTTTGATGGCCTTTTGGCTTTTGAATTGGAGCGCTTCTTATTCTATGTATCTTCTTTTTTAGAAGCAATAACTTGAATGTGCATATGGTAACATGTTTGTGTATGTGTATGCAATAACTTGAATTGCATATGGTAACATGTAAGTGTACCTTGTGAACCTTCTTTAGCATTAATTGTTGTTGTTCTATCATGAATCTTAACTAATACTATCTAAAGTCTATGTTCTTTGTATGGAAATGAACATAGTATTTTTGTTCAAATCAATAACACTTTTACTATCACAAAATACTTCATAGTCTCCTTACTTCACATTCAACTCTTGAAGTAACTTTTTTAGCTAGAACATATCCTTATAAGTTTCCACTGCAGCTACATACTCTGCTTCAGTCTTAGATAAAGTCACACACTTTTGTATCTTAGATTGTCATGAGATAGCTCCCTTTGCAAAATTGAACAGAAAACCTAAAGTGGATTTTCTTTTATCAAAATCTCCAGCTATATCTGCATCCGTAAAACCTTTTAGAGTTGGCTCACCATCACCAAAGCACAAACTCCACTTCGACATGCCTCTCAAGTATCTCATGATCTATTTTACTACTTCCCAGTGAACCTTCCCTACATTTGACAAGAAATCTGCTCACCATCCTAACAACTTGAGCAATATCTAGTCTTGCACAATATATCAAAGACTCTATTATAAATAAGTATGGAACAAAGGACATACCATATTTCTCCTTTTTTGTTGAGGTACATACAGTACGCTGATATAACTTGAAGTGAGATGTCAGTGGCGTGCTAACTAGCTTGGCATGCTTTATATTGAAACTTTCTAGCACTTGTTCAATATATCTCTCCTGAGACAACCATAATCTCATGTTCTTCCTGTCCCGAGTTATTTCAATGAACCTTCCCTACATTTGACAAGAAATCTACTCACCATCCTAACAACTTGAGCAATATCTAGTCTCGTACACACAATTACATATATCAAAGACCCTACTGTAAATAAGTATGGAACAAAGGACATACCATATTTCTCCTTTTTTGTTGAGGTATATACAGTACGCTTATATAACTTGAAGTGAGATGTCAGTGGCGTGCTAACTAGCTTGTCATGCTTTATATTGAAAATTTCTAGCACTTGTTCAATATATCTCTCCTGAGAAAACCACAATCTCATGTTCTTCTTGTCTCGAGTTATTTCCAAGCCTAAAATTTGCTTTACAGGTACTAAATCTTTCACATCAAAAGATTTGGACAAATCCTCCTTCAATTTTTGGATTTTACCAACATCTTGACTGAGAACTTCTTGAAATACATGCAAACATCAACATAAGTTTGTTTGTAACCATAATTCGTCATAAAGGAATCGAACTTTTGGTACCACTACCTTAGAGATTGTTTTGAACCGTATAGGCTTTTTTTTAACTTGCAGACTAGATTTTTTTTGTCTTTAGCTTTGAAACCTTCTAGCTACTCCATGGATATTTTCTCTTCTAAATCTCCATGGAAGAAGGCTATTTTAATATCCAGTTGTTCGAGTTCAAGAACTAAATAGATAGTTAGACCTAAAACTGTTGGAATTGAGGTTATCTTAACTACAAGTGAAAAGATTTCATTAAATTCTATACCCTTCTTTTGACCGAATCCTTTAACCATTAACCTTACCTTGTGCTTTACCAGATTGTTACCATCTCTCTTTATCCTAAGCACCTACTTATTCTTCAATTACTTTTTACCTTTTGAAAGCTTTACAAGCTTGTAAATATTATTCTTCTTTAGAGAATCCATCTCTTCCTTCATATCTGTGAGTCAAAAGATTTTTGTTTTCACAAGATACAACCTCTTACGCATTCTTAAGTTCCCCCTCGGTAGTAAGTAACTGGTATTCAAAACTTGGATACCTTATATAATGCCTTTTCTCCCTTATCGATCTTCAAAGCTATGTTTCATTAGTTGTTGGATCCAATTGCTCCCCTTGCTCATTATCCTTAATGGAGTCATTTTTAGCATTATTTGGACGTGGTTCATAGAGCTCATCATTATCATATTATATCTTATCACCACCAATGTATGTTTGGTCACACACTTCATCCTCTTTACTTATAGACTGCTTAGTAGTAAAAGGAATTGGTGAAGAGCTAACAATGTCATATGATGAGCTGCAGTGTGATGGCTTATCTACTCTCAGAAGATCAACACCTCTCTTGTGCTCTTAGAACACCACATCCCTGCTCTTGACCACCTTTTACTTCTCTAGGTCATACAATCTAAATCCAAACTAATCCCCACCATATTTGACAAAGATGTAAAGTATCAACTTTGAGTCAAGATTCTTTCTCTAATCCTTAGGTGCGTGTCTGAATACCTTGCAACCAAAAGCTCTCAGATGATGATATGTGAGATTTTTATCATTTCATGCTCTCTTGGAAATATCAAGAACTAACAAAATTAAGGGAACTCGATTAATCAGGTAGACTGTATTTCAATTGCTTCTCCACAAAATGTTTTCGATAACATAGAAATTATAAGAATGCAACAAACCTTCTCCACAATGGTTATATTCATCCTCTTAGCAACCTTATTATGTTGTGGAGTCTTTGGTTCAATTTTCTCATGTCTAATGTCATGTGATGTATAATATTCTTCAAAAACCTTGGAAATATACTCCCTTCTATTATCTGTTCACAAGTACTCCAACTTCCTCTTAGCTTCCCTTTCTACCATAATATAAAACTTTTGAACAGTTTTAAATACTTGACTCTTAAAGTTCAACATGTACACCAAGTCTTCCTCGAAACATCATCAATAAATGTAAAAAAATATTTGTTACCTCTTAGTGACTCCTCTTTATCTTTTCTTAAAAGAGACTCTATACCGCTTTCAAACTAAGTAATAATCACAAGGATTAAGCAGTAGTGAGTTCTTAGCCAGAATAAGAAATTTACCAACTAATAACTTTAATCTCTTCTCATTCATGTGTCTCAATTGTCGATACCACAAATTTGGTAAAATTTCCTTTCCGGCTTTGTATACTTCTCCACCACTAAAAACTTTTAAGTGTGTCTTGTACAGTAAGCAATATAACTCTTCTCAAGCAATCATCATTGTACCTTTGGATAGTTTGCACCTTAGATCGGGGATGTGTCGTATATCTCTCAAGGTCAATAGTCATCTGACATTTGTTTAAACTCGAATATCACCCATATCGACTATCTTGACGAAACTTTAGTTTCCCATCTTTACACTCCCAAAATCTTTGCTCTAGTAGTTTGAGAAGTACTCCATATTTGGAACATAATGATAACACGTTATTATGTTAATCATCTTTACAAAACCAAAATTACTAATATGGAAGAATTCAATAGTTACATAAACCAGGGACACCTCATCATCCATGCTTGAAGTTGTTGCTGTTGTAATTTTATAGCCACCATCATTATGATGATCTTACTTTTTTTGATCCCTCTTCCACTTACAGTAGAACCTCTTAATGTGTCCCGACTTGTCGCAATAGTGGCATGTCTTCATATCTTTGTCATCTCTGGAATTTGAACGATTGTTAGACTTGTTATGACCTTTGGGACTTCTACTCTTATACCTTCCCCTACATTAAGTCATAAAATCTCGCACATTGTCAACTCCAATCTTCTTTCTTCTAATTTCTTCATTAAATATACTCTATTTGATTACATCCAAAAAGAGTACACCTTTAAGAACTGAGGTGTTAATCATCACCACTAGTGTCTCCTAGCTATTTGGTAACAAAATCAACAGGAACAAGACTTGAAACTCATATTCAAGAATGATCTTTATTGTAGTAAGCTTGTTGAGTATGTCCTGGAAATCACTTAGATGCTCTAACGATGATTTTGTTGGCCCCCTGATTTTTTTTAATTTGACTAAGCATAATTAAATATTTTTGGAGTTTCGCAAGATTTAAGTGTATTGGGATTAATTAGCATATTAGTATTAATGAGATTAGGTGGCATGAGTAAATTGAATTTAAGATGAAGGGTTAAGTTGCCTAAGGGGTAGAATGGGCATGTTACTTAAGCACTTAAGTCCCTAAACTTTTAAGTAAGGGTATTTTGGGCTTCTTAGCATTAGTGAGGGTATAAAAGCAAGAGACATGAGTTGGTTTTGATTTTAAAGAAGCAAGAAACGAAATTGAGAGAGTAGAAGAGAGGGAGAGTCGTAGAAAGGGAGAAAGAAGGAGAAAAAGAGAGCTTGTCTAGGTTTTGATCTTTCTAAGTC
>JANVCL010000214.1:35738079-35765251 GCA_026546855.1 Erythroxylum incrassatum | reverse complement strand
AGATCGTGTTTTAAGTGAAGTCATGGCGCAAAGGTCGGTCAGCTGGGATTTTTGGATGACATAGTTAGATTTTTCATATTTTCCTCATCCATGTAGTTCTTTTGTACTAGATTTTGTAGCTGTACATGTATTAAGGATTGAAAGGCACTGTAAACTTTTGATTTTGAGAAATGGAAATGAGGAAAAAGTTGGTTTCAATTATTGTGAAATTTCTATTGATGCTTTCTAAGCAAATAAAAATATGATGCCATATGAAGTGACAGTAGTGATTGATCGTAGCTCGCCTTTATCGTAGGATATGTACCGGAATAATCTCCGGGCGTCCCAGTGCGTACTCTGCGATAAGGGGGTGTTATAGAAAGGATTCAAGCAAACAGTCAGGGTTGATTACTTCGATGTCTTCTTTCCAGTTGCCAAAATCACCACCATTCGAACCATCTTTGCCATCGCTGCAGCCAACCAATGGCTCGTCCACCACTGCGACATTAACAACGCCTATTTACACGACCACATCGACGAAGAGATTTACCTTGTTTCATCCCAAGGGTACATTAAAACTCAGCCAGGCGAAGTTTTACGGTTGCACAAATCACTTTACGACCTCAAACAAGTCCGGCAACAATGGAACAAGACCTTCACTTCGACTCTAATGCACTTCGGTTTCACTTAGAAGGAATCCGACCACTGTTTGTTGACCAAAGGTACAAATTATCACTTCGTCGCTTTGGTCATCTACGTTGATGATGTCTTAATCATCAGTCCTTCTGAAGCACTAATTTGTGATGTTAAGCGTTTCCTACATAGCACATTCACCATTAAGGACATGGGTTCTACTAAACACTTTATCGGAGTAGAGATTGCTCGATCCCACATCGGCATGCTACTCTCTCAACAAAAATATATCTATGACATTCTAGTTGACATTCACTTGACAAAGCTGCAACCCACCGATGTCCCAATGTCTCCCAGTACTAAACTTGATATTGATGATAGTCCCTTATTGTCTAATCCTGAGAAATACAGACGCATTGTTGGTCAAGTCCTCTATCTAAATTTTACTTGCCCCGACATTGCTTTCGCCACTCAACAGCTTAGCCAATTCACCGCCGCACCACATGCTTCTCATTAGAAAGCTCTGTTACATGTCCTCCGGTACTTATCAGGGACCATCTCCAAAGCCCTGGTCTACTCCGCTACAACTACCCCTTCACTACATGCCTTCTCCGACGCTGATTGGGCTGGTTGTAAATTCACTAGAAAATCCCTCACTGGCTTCTGTGTCTTTTTTGGTTCCTCCCTAATCTCATGGAAAACCAAGAAACAAGCCACCGTAAGCAAATCCTCAGTCGAAGCTGAATATCGCAGGATGGCCAGCACCCTCTGCGAACTCAAATGGCTCAGCTTCATTCCCCGCGACCTCCAGGTTAGCCTTCCACTTCCCATTCCTCTCAAGTGTGACAACATGGCTGTAGTCCACATTTCTACCAACCTCGTCTTTCATGAACACACCAAGCACCTCGATATGGACTGCCACTTGGTTCGTAATGTTGTTCGTGATGGTTTTCTTCACACCACACACTTATCTTCCCAGTATCAACTCGCAGATGCCTTCATCAAAGCTCTTCCCCGACACACGCTCTCTGTCATTCTTGTCAAGTTGGGGTTACTCACCTTCCTTAGGCTGTACAATCCACGCCCCACAGATGCCAACAGCACCAACGAACTCCCAAGTCAACCAACCGTACATCTATTTTTTCCACTTTGTGAATACTCACGCCCCTTTTGCGTCCTCTGTTTTTTACGCTTGTCAGTAATCCGTTAGCAAGTTTGTTATCTACAGCTTTTGTCCATTTATTCATTTTTCATTGTAAACGTTGTATATAAATACCACAACATAAATGAAATCTGTGAGAGAGTTTCCTCTTCCAAAACTACTCGATCTAATATTTTCTACAGCCTCGAAGCCAAAGGCAAGTCACTTCACCTTATCTCATTTCAAATTGGTCACTCCTTTTTCCCAGGAAGTAATAACAATTTGATAACAAGTGATCGTAACCAAAGCTCTAATATTTAAAGAGTACCCAGCAATGTTGGGTTAATTTCACAACTTTTGCTTCATACTTCTCCAAATGTTTCAATTAAGAATCCTGCATAGAATGCACAAGTATACAATTGCAAACAACTAGAGTGAGTACTGTTACTTGAACGCCTTCCTCTGGTGAGTTCAACAAAATTGCATGGGAGCTATAAGTTGAAACTTTTAAGGTCAATGGGTAAGCTTTAAATTTAGCGAACATATCTGCTGGAACTGGAAGTCATTGCTCTTAGTCTTCCAACGTCTTTGTCCATTCTTTACAACACTAAAACCTTCTTAGTTTCGTGCACATACAACGACTCAACAATGGCGGCTGGTGCTCATTTCTCTCACCCACCTTCCCTATCCATAACCCTCTCTAACTCTCTGAGTCAGAACCCATTTCCCAAAAGCTTTATTCTTGCCCCAAGAGTCACCAAAACCACCTCAAAGTTCCTATCTTTAAAGGCAGTGTTGTCACAAGACGCCTCCAAGACCAAGACATCAACGCAAGACATTGCGCCATTCGAGCATTGCTTTACCAAGTCTTCAGATGGCTTCCTCTACTGTGAGAATCTCAAGGTCCAGGATATCATGGAGAATGTGGAGAAAAGACCCTTCTATTTGTATAGTAAGCCTCAGATTACTAGGAATTTTGAGGCTTATAGGGATGCTTTGGTGGGTTTGAAGTCAATTATTGGATATGCGATTAAGGCCAATAATAATTTGAAGATTTTGGAACATTTAAGAAAATTGGGTTGTGGGGCTGTTTTGGTTAGCGGGAATGAGCTGAAGCTTGCACTTCACGCTGGATTCGATCCCACCAGGTATGCTTATTTGAAATGTCTGGTCTCTTAGAGTAAATTATTCATCTCCAATCGGAACTTGGAAGACTGGGAAGTTAAATGCTGGTTCATTCATTTGATCACCTCCAGCTTGAAAATGGTCAGGATTGTCTGACATTGTTATGGACTACTGTTATTTTTGGCTGGGACTTTTGGGTGGCGTTCAAGAATTGGATATTATATTTCATCAGTAGCGGTTGTATCAGAAAATAGCGATTTTGATATGCAGTATATGGTTTTATATTGGCCGGGTTTTTGGAGGGTTGATTGATACCGAATTTCTATGATGAAATTGTATAACGTAATTTGGATTCTGTATGAGCAGGTGTATTTTCAATGGAAACGGAAAGATCCTGGAGGACTTAGTCTTAGCTGCCCAAGAAGGCGTCTTTGTTAACGTGGATAGTGAATTTGATCTAGAAAATATTGTAACGGCTGCCAGAATAGCTGGCAAAAAGGTTAATGTCTTACTTCGCATCAATCCTGACGTGGACCCTCAGGTATGTGCCTGATACTTTTGGAACACAACGTCAAGCCCTATCAAAATTCTCAGAATAATTGTTTTTGGGATGACATAGTTAATTCATTACCTATTTGATTGAGGTAATTCATCGCCCGGAGAAAGTATTTGTTAATTGAGTAGGTGCTGCTTGGAATGAACCATTTGAAACTTGAGATTTTAGCGACATGAACTTGGCCTTCTTAGTTACAGAGCCATCCATTTAAGGTTTCCGCAAAAATTGGTTGAACTTGATCAGTTTGTTCTGTTCATCAAAATTTTTTATGCTCAAATACTTTTAATGAGCCAAGACTTCTTACTGGTGTGCGCATAATTCCTGATATCAGTTCAAGTAAAACAGATTCTACGTCATTCTCATTGTATGTTATAGTCATTAAACAACTAGAATCAGACTTGGCTGCTAAAGTAGTACCTTTGAAAGCTTACCAACAAAGGCAGCAAGAGCAGAAGGAGGAATGAGGAATAGTTTATGGCTGTCTTTAGTTTATATATTTACTATTAGTTATTGCCATGCGAAACTGCTACTTTTTACGAGGGTTACTTTTTGGCAGTTCAAACTGTATATCTTAAAGGCAGTTTGGGACAGCAATAAGAAGTTAGGTGTATTTCAGAAAAGTTCTTGAGTACTTTTACTATTGGAGATCATTGGGTTCTCTTTAACAAGCCCAAGTTATCATACTATAAAAATAGGTCATAAAGGAAGGAAAAGTCATAAATCTGGTGAACTACAGCCATACTTCAGTCTTACTAGGCCTATAACTAGATCTAGGGGACTTGATCATACTGTTATATTTCACATTGTTTCTTTCGTATGGTATTACAACATGTGCCTGCACAATATCTTTTTTCAATGAAGTAACTTGTTGATGGGAGATCCCATTACCTGTTGAATGGATATGCAATCAACAAAAGTAGCTGATTTACTTTCCTAATTTTTTACTGTAGAAGTTGGTAGCTTCATGATATTATTATTGTTTTAACTGATTTATATTTTGTATCATGTAGGTCCATCCATATGTTGCCACTGGAAACAAAAGCTCAAAATTCGGTATTAGAAATGAGAAATTGCAATGGTTTTTGGATGCTGTAAAGGCACACCCTGATGAGCTGAAGCTTGTAGGGGCCCATTGTCATCTTGGGTCCACAATCACCAAGGTATCTCAACTGCAGACATACTTGCAGTCTTTACTTTCGATAATATGTATTTGGAGTTTACCTAAGGCAGCTACTTATGACTTCGATTGCTGTAACTGAAAAGTCTAAATTTCAGTGCCTTGTGGATGTAGTTCAGATGTTGAACTAAGTAAATCCAACCTTCTCTATTCTCTTATGTCTGTAGGTTGACATATTCCGGGATGCTGCAGTTCTGATGGTGAACTACATTGACAAAATCCGAGACCAAGGATTTGAGGTTGATTACCTAAATATTGGAGGTGGTTTGGGTATAGATTATTATCACACTGGTGCTATTCTTCCTTCACCAAGGGACCTTATTGACACTGTGAGAATCTTCCTTGTGCATGCCATTCCATACCTCCCATTGTGGCAAATTTTGCAGCATGTGCTAGGTGTAGTCCTCACTCACATGTAAAAAAGAATAAATGTAAATATGCCTGGTTTTTGTTTTGGACATGGCTCATGTTCAATACTAAGTTTTAATACTTTAGGATGGTGATTCTGGGATAGTACTCCTTGTATGTTAATTGTCTTGGTTTCTAAGGGCAAGAATGACTTCTTTACTGTAGTTAGCATAAACCTGTCATGTTAATTACTTGACATGTCTAGTGATATGTGGTTATCCATACATAGAAACTCAAGCACTGGCAATGTTCATTGTTTTAGGTTCGGGAACTGGTGCTCTCACACAATCTCAATCTGATCATAGAACCGGGAAGATCACTTGTTGCAAATACCTGCTGCCTGGTGAATAGAGTCACTGGGGTTAAAACCAATGGAACAAAAAAATTTATTGTGATTGATGGGAGCATGTCTGAACTTATCCGTCCAAGTCTTTATGATGCTTATCAAGTAAGCATGAATGCAGTATCACTATCTTTGTGCTCTAAGCACATCTAAGTGCTGGAGAATGTGCCTGCAATTATTGGGTTTTGTGTCTTCCTTTTTTGTGTTTTGCAATTTTTTGTTCTTCTAATTCTATTAATGTTCATTATATTTCAAAACTGGCATCTTGCCAAAGACTTCCAGTAAAATGTTTGGAGAGTGTAATCCCAAAGTTACAGATAAAACTAGGCTGTTGTTAGCGTCATATTTATTCCGAACTTTTTCCTCTTACATTTATGATAACTAATATCAAAATTTTCTAGAATGTACTATATGGTTTATGAGTCAATTGTATTTGTCCAGGTTTCTTTCAACTTGTACTTCATTACAATTATTTTCGATTGATCCCATGAGTGCTTGCATGTGTTGGATTTAGCTTGTATCAAAAGTTCTGGTCAGATATCAGTGTGTGGCTTTCTTCATGAGTTCGTATTGCATTGCTATGTTTAGCTCTCTCTTTCCCTTTAGTAAAGATAGAGACATCTGTGTTTTTTTGCAGCACATAGAACTTGTCTCTCCTACTCCTCCTGAAGCTGAAGTGTCAACTTTTGACGTGGTCGGTCCTGTCTGTGAATCTGCTGATTTCCTGGGCAAGGACAGAGAGCTTCCAACCCCAGCTATGGTAATGTTAGGATTTCTTGTTGGGAAGTTTATTTGATTACCTTCTTTCATTTTCTGAAAAAGTTTTGCTTTGCAGGGAACCGGTTTGGTTGTTCATGATGCAGGCGCTTATTGCATGAGTATGGCTTCAACATACAATCTCAAGATGCGCCCTCCTGAGTACTGGGTACTTTATAGCTTTAAACCGCACATTTATATGATTGAATAGAGATTTCTTCCAAATACTATTAGATATGGTTCCACCATGTATGCAGTTTTCTTAAAATCTCTCTTTTTAAATCTGTGGTTGAAGAGTCTGCATCTTAAATTTGTAATATCTCATTAACTAGCTAAACAGAGCACTTGCTTCAAATGTTTCTTGGGCAAAAGTTTAGTTTTGAATATTTAAATTATTTTGGTTAGGTTCAAGAAGATGGATCAGTGGCCAAAATCCGGCACGGCGAGGCATTTGAAGATCATCTGCGGCTTTTTGAGGGTCTGTGACTACAAGCCACACATTCACTCAGTAGCAATCAGGGTAAGAGTTGCAGCTTGATGTTGTTATAGTTAGACATTCTATTATTGTGAGGTAGGTGAGAAACAAATGAACAAATGATAGAATGAAGAGTAGAGATATTCTTCATCAGTGTATCTTACCGTTAGACAAACTGGGTAAATAAATGATTCCATATCTTTGGTGAGTTGGAGCTTATGTTGTAAGTGAAAGATGAATGCATGTGATTTATATCAAACCTATTCTTCTGATAAGAATAGCTATGGAATGCAACTTCTCGTGGAGCCAAGCCAATGCTTCATGCTTGTAGGCTTGATGCCTAGAAGACAAGAATAGCTATGGAAAGTACACAACCTTGGGAGAAAGAAACAATGTGAATTTGAATACCGATTTAATTATTATTATATTAAAAAAGGAATATTGTTTTCTAGTCATATTCTGATTTCTGAATCCATACCACATAGCAATACTTGATATGAAGGATATGTTGTCCCACTCAACTCAACTTAAGTGGTGGGAAGGATATATCAATCAATCAGTAGTGAGTCCTCTTTCTTTATGTGAAATTGGACTCTCCATCACTATGTTTCTTTTACTTTTGACAAAATGAGGAATAAGTGTAAGAAGTGCAGTGCAAGTGGTCCTACGAAACTCCTTAGACTAGATGGGCTTCTACTTTTTAGTTTTCACTCGTACAACAAATCCAACCCAGTTTCTTTTCAGTGTGCTTTGTTACATACATTACATACACAATCCTTTTGTTATCAATTTTAATTCTGTCCAAGAGATTCTACTCTTTCTTGTAATCATTTCAATACTCTCTCTAGTTACTACACATCAAATAATGTAATACTAATAGATTTCTGTAAATAATACCATTTTGATTGCATTCCAACTTCATCACATCTTTAAAAACGATAACGTAACCACCAGTACCAAAGGCTATATATATATATCCTTGTTCTCACGACTCATATTCAAGATCTCTTGTTCTCACGTTTTCAAGTCTCAAGGGCACAATAGTCAAATCACCTATTGGTAAGTAAAGAATGGGGGTAGGTAGGTATGCTTTTTAGACTTAAAAAGAGAGACAATAGCTTGCACGCAACAAAAGACGGGGAGGAGGGGAGTGGGAAGCTCGTAATTTGTGAGAAAAACAAGGCCACTTAATAAGCATCCCACCTCCGCACGTATGAACATTCCCTTTCACGCGCGCACACGGCCTTGAAGTACACGCTCCACCCTGGCGGTATTCCGCGTCAACCGCGCTTTTGGGTTTTTCTACGCATCTTCTCTTTTTATCTCACTCTCGCTCTTCACTTGTAAGGAACGAGAAAGAGAAAGCTGAAACCGCGAAGACGAATACTGATTTTTGTTTCATCCTCTGGCTCTAGTTTTCATTTTTAATTTACTTCGCACATTGAATATCTACTTCTCCGTTTCCAAATCCCTAGATCAATTTAGTGCCTTCTGTTTTACTTCAAAATTTTGCGTTTCGGTCTTAGATCGGTGAGTTAAAAGTTCAGCATTTTTGTCTCTGTCCTGTAAAAATATTTGGGACTGTTTCTTGTTTGGGTTTAAGTCAAATTTTTAGTGATGATTTTCTGATAACTGCTTTGTTTGGTCTAGCTTTTTTCTTTTTCTTTTTACTATTATCTGCTTCTTCGTCTTCGTTTTAACAGAGAGCTTTGAGTTCATATTATGTCTTGTCGTTTCGAGTTTACACTGAAAGAATGTAGTTTAATCACATGCAAATATATTTTAAATTTATAATGGTTTATATATTAGAGTGTACTTTATGTCCCGTAAATTATCTTGATGTTGGAAAAGAAAGGGAAAAGGATATGCAAATGTGGGTCTCTTCAATTTGACGATAAGGAAACCAAAAAAAGAAAAGAAAGATATGTACTTAGATGGATATATGGCGGATTTGATGTTAATTGCTAAGCTTTTTGCTATATTATTCATAACGAAAACCTATGTTGTGTTAAACACTGTGATTTCAGTTGTTTGAGTGGTTCAGTGAGTGCTTAGTTTTGGATTGGGAGCTGTGCATATAGCTTTCGTTGATTTCTCTGTATTCCTGTTACCGAATTCAGGTTCTATTGCACTTCCAGAAAGTTGATCTTGGATCATCAGGTCTGGGATATCGTCAGGGTTTTATTGGGAGAATGGCTGCTGATCTCATTGCAAGCTTTTCAAATGGCAATACCAATACTCAGCCTGACCCACAGAGGACTTACCAAGTTGTTGTGGCTGCGACAAAAGATATGGGTATTGGAAAAGATGGGAAATTGCCCTGGAGATTACCTTCTGATCTCAAGTTCTTCAAAGATGTTACTTTGACTACTGCTGATTCTGGGAAAAAGAATGCGGTGATAATGGGTAGAAAAACATGGGAAAGCATTCCACTTGAGCACCGGCCCCTTTCTGGTCGCTTGAATGTTGTTCTGACACGTTCTGGGAGTTTTGATATTGCTACTGCTGAAAATGTTGTTATATGTGGAAGCATGACTTCTGCTTTGCAGCTGTTGGCTGCATCACCTTATTGTCTGTCAATTGAGAAAGTTTTTGTTATTGGAGGTGGTCAAATATTGAGGTGTGCGTCTCCCCTTTTCGTGAGTTGGTTCATTTCTGTGTTTCTTTCATTTTACTCAACTTCTTTTTACTGCAGGGAAACTCTTAATGCTCCTGGATGTGATGCTGTTCACGTTACAGAAATTGAGACAAGCATCGATTGCGATACTTTTATCCCACCTATAGATTCTTCCGTGTTTCAGCCTTGGTACTCTTCCTTTCCTGTGGTTGAAAATGAAACACGGTATTGCTTTACTACTTATGTTCGAGTGAGGGCTTCTGATGTTGAATCGCACAGCCAAAATAATGATTTGAGCTCAAACGGTAGTTCGGGTAAGAATAAATTTGAGGTAAATAAGTTCTCATTCCTCCCCAAGATGGTTTTTGAGAGACACGAGGAGTATTTGTACCTGCATTTGGTCCAAGATATTATCGCCAATGGAACTTCGAGAGATGACAGAACAGGAACTGGTACTTTATCAAAATTTGGTTGCCAGGTAATCTGAATCTCTGATCAATATTTGCTTTTTATACTTTGATTTGAACCCTAACTTTCTTTTGATTTATCTGTTAGTATTTTAGTTGCTGATGGTATCATTTGTTCTTTTTCTTTTCTTTTTTTTCCGCCTGATCCACAGATGCGGTTTAATCTGCGGAGAACATTTCCTCTTCTTACAACTAAGGCATGCTTTCCCCTTATTATTAAACTTTTTATGCTAGCTTATACTTGTTAATCGGTGCTGCTGCTAGGTTTTCTGGATTGCATATTCTTTAATTCTGAATATTTTTTTTATATTTTTGATTCACTGAAAGATTAATTCAACCTTATGACAACCTGCCTATTTATCTGATAGATTGACATATATTTCTGTCATTGGCTGTAGAAAGTATTTTGGCGAGGTGTTGTTGAAGAACTCCTTTGGTTCATCAGTGGGTCAACAGATGCCAAGGTAAATTGTGTCACATTGGAAATTTTGAGCTTTATGTTGTGTTCTCATAGAACTTGAGTGCATGCTATCTGTTCTACTCTCCTTAGTTTGTTTGGGAAGACCAAGAGCATAATTGCATAATGCCTTCCCTGATCTATTGTTTAATTTGCCTATTTTAGACAATTTTATCTGAACTCAAAATTGTTCATTCTGGTTTAAGTAGTTCAAGCTTTTTAAGCATCTCACTTCACAGGTTTGAAAATGCTTTATATTTGATATTGATGAGAATCATATTGAGAGGATGCCCTTTTTTTCTGTCTCTAAAGGTCCTTCAGGAAAAAGGGATTCATATATGGGATGGCAATGCATCCAGGGATTACCTTGATAGGCAAGCATTTGATGCCATCAGCTTTCACAAGAATAGTGAGCTTTCCTTTTCGTTTTGGAACTCTTTGTTGAATTTTATTTCTGCAATGCAGTGTCGGGTTGAAGGACAGGGAGGAAGGTGACTTGGGACCAATATATGGGTTCCAGTGGAGACATTTTGGTGCTAGGTTAATTGACTCTTCTTCTTTCTCTATATAAATCAGCGACTTGGTGACAGTCAAATTGAACTTCATCTTTATTAGTTGGCTCTTATTTGCTTATGTTTCTAATTGCCTAGGTATACTGACATGCGTGCTGACTATACTGGCCAAGGATTTGATCAGTTGTTAGATGTTATTGACAAGATAAAGAATAAACCAAATGATCGGAGGATCGTACTCTCTGCTTGGAATCCTTCTGATCTCAAATTAATGGCACTTCCACCATGCCACATGTTTGCTCAGGTTGGTAATACAGGTTTCATTTCATTGTGGGTTGATCAGTTTTCAACTAATCAGTACATTTTGTGTTGCAGTTCTATGTAGCCAACGGGGAGTTATCATGTCAAATGTATCAACGGTCTGCTGACATGGGGCTTGGTGTGCCGTTCAACATTGCATCTTATGCCCTCTTGACATGCATGATTGCCCATGTTTGTGGTATGGTTTTTAAGATGTAATGATGACTCCTCTTGCTTGCATGATTGGTTCTTAGGTTGAAGAATCTTTTGAGCTTGCATCCAATCAAAGAATGTTTATTGGAAACGATTTGTATCAGTTGAATACAACGTGTGTGCTTGTTCGGAATTGTCATTTAACCATCTTTTATCTTGTGCAGATCTCATCCCAGGTGATTTCATTCACGTGATTGGGGATGCCCATGTTTATCGCACTCATATCAGGCCTCTGGAAGATCAACTTAAGAAATTACCTAAGCCTTTTCCAGTAAGTAGAAAATGAGAAACCTTTTTCCATTCTGTTATACTGAATTCTTGGCAAGTAGGTGGAGTTCTTCCTTCATATAGTCCTTTGTGGTCTCCAGTGAGTATTCGGATTGTTTTTATGCATCTAGTGACTCCCATGATTCAAATGCAGATTTTGACTATAAACCCAGAGAAAAAGAGCATAGATTCTTTTGTAGCAGCTGATTTCACACTCATAGGTTATGATCCTCACAACAAAATTGAAATGAAGATGGCAGTGTAGACCTGTCTTGGAAGTTTGCCAAACTCATAGGCTGTGGTTCCTCTAGACAGTATTTGGTTGTAATTTGAGGCAAGTGACATTCTCTATGATCTCTTTTTTAGCCCGTGTGAGAGAGGCTACTGAAGATATGTTTTGATCCGTTTCATTTTATCTGATGTTTCAGGCACAGCGATTGGAGACTTTTCTTGATGTAGTGTCACATGTAATGCCAAATAAACATAATGTTAGTTGGACTTCATGTTCTGTTTCGCACATTGTAGCGAGAATCCTTTAGTTCCACGAAGACTTGGTGGTTCTAAGGCGATTTAGGATACCTGTGTTTTCTTGATTTACAGGTTCCGTTTTTCTATGTTTAATATATTAATACGCTACCTTTGCATATGGATTGGAATTTGGATACTTCTTACTTTTACTACACGGGCTTTTTGAGTTTGGTGTATTGCCAAGAAATAGCAGCAGACTATTTTTAACGAAGCCATTTCAATTTACATGTATTTTTGGGTAACTCCACCGGCCTTGTCAAGGGATTGATGGATGATTTTATATTCTCATGTTTCAGATTTCTTTATTACTCTTAGGGCCCTGGGAACGGTTGTGCGAAGGCTCGTATTCCATGCGCTGAGCTGGACCATTAACTTTGCTAAGCTAGACCCTTCCTTGCAGGTCTAGTTTTATCAGAAAACCAAGTTAGTAAGAAGCCGATTGTTCTTGTATAATGTCCATCAATGAATTGAAATCTGATTCCTGAACTTAACTTGAAGAGGGAAATTTTGCTAATTTTCATGAATAATGTGGTTTAACATTGCCAACCTCCGGAGATTGGTATGAGCCAGGAGTTAAACAGTATCTATATCAACGAGATATGTTAAAAACCGATATGGTGAGAGCCTTACATGACCATACATGCATTAAAACATTGCATAAGTAAGGGAACTGTGCTTTTAAGAATGTTGGGTTATATAACAAACAAGAGGTTTAACTAAGACACAACTTCCTAGTTGGTACAAAAGGCTGCAGTACTGCAGATGAGATTACCAGTTCTTACCCTGTGTTAATGGATCTCATCTGAGAGGTATTCATGATTGCAATATAGCGAATAACCAGCTGATTTTGGGCTTTAAACTGAACATAAATCACCTTCCAGTTCCATTGTCTATATAGAGTTTTATTTATGGTTTTAAAAGGATAAAAGATGCTGTTCTAATATGGGTCACCCATGAATGTACAAAAGGGTCACATCAGTCAAAAAAAAAAGAAAGTCTTTGTCAGCTTGGCTTTAGACTTTGCTTCTCAACTTACAAGATTCAAAACCTGACTTGGAGAAGAAATTTCACAATCAAAGCATATGTTTCTGTGGATGAGAATTTAGAATACAATTCCAGCAGTCATGCCATATCCATACCTCATCAAGAGCATAAATACCATCTCCTAAAATTCCCTTAGCTGCAAAGTTCATATCCAACATTGAGAAAGGTGTATTCCTTAGAACTCCAATTAGCCTTTTTGTCTCTGGTCTATACTCAAGCAGTTTTGAAAGTTTCCAAAATATCTAGTACTTACATAACATAACTAGTGTAACCTGAAAAATTGGATAATTTTCCAGAAAGGAAAGCAGACTAAAGCTAACAGGTAATTTACATTGCATATCTGATACACAAAGTACAGACACCCATGTAGCCTTACAGAAATGAAAAATTGGAAAACTATAAGACTTGAAGTTGATACAGAATATCAACTCTAAATTACACATTTCTCTTCATCTATTCGAAGCCGCTTTTGCCTAGCAATGAAAGCTTCAACAGCACATCTAAACTCCTCGTTGCTCATGTTATCTTCAGCATATGACTTTTCTGCAAGTCCCTCTCGAGAATCAGAAGTTCTTAAAGTCTCAGTCACTGCCCTTCTCAATTCCTTGCAAGGCTTGCTAGATTTTGGTCGCTGAAATGTCTCCGATTGACTTCTTCGATAGTTCTTGATTTCCATGGAAGAATTAGTGCTCTCAGTCACTAGGTGCTTGACACAAGAACTCTGTTTTTCTGTATGACCAGTCTCACATCGATGCATGCCCTGACTCTTCTCAACGAATTCTTCATAAAGATCAAATCTTGAGCTCTTTCCTTTAGAATCTTGCCGTGAAAACCGACCAGATTTTGCAAAAAGAGTGATGACTATAACGTTTCCTATCACGAACACAAATTGAGGACTCACAAGGAAAACTGTTAAGTCCTTGAAATACCCTCCAGAGTTTTTGACAGCGACCGGGAGCGGGATTGAAAACCATGAAACTAAAGCCAGAACAAGGCATATTTCTACAACCCTGAACAAATTTGCTATCTTTTGAAGTTGGCGGTGCTTCTTGATTGCATTTGCCTTCTCAACCCTTATGTTACAGAAGTTGAAAGAATCCATTTACTCTAGAAAATTGAGAACTCTGATCAACTGGGGAGTAGGCAGAAAAGATGTAAGAATTTGGGCTCTCACTCAAAAGAGGAATGGCAAGGAATGAAAGCCTTGGCAACAGCCATGTCTCCAAATAGGTAAAAGACTAAAGCCAACATGAAAGCTGGAAATATCAAAGTTAATTTTCTGCTTGGAAGCATGGAAACAGAGAGACAAGAAAACTGATATAGAGGAAACAGAGCAGAGCGGTGGCTTTTATCAGGCTTTATCAACTACAAAATGATGTTGTTGTTCCCAAATCTTAAAGGTCCGCAGACCACAGGTATGCTATATATAGATAGTGGAAAATCTTAAGCAAATCCTCATTTCCCTTAGTGTGCCATCTTTTCTTTTTAATTTTTATTTTCTCAAGGAAAGGTATTATATTCCCTTCCTTTTACTTTATTCCCAATGTGCAGTAGTGGGATTTTTCCAAGCATTAATCCTCTTTTTATCTTGCCTTATTATTCCCATTTCCCACCACTCTCAAAATCCAGTTCACCACGAACTAGGGTTTACATGATACAGCAAAGCAGAATGGTCTTTGTCCCAATAGCAAAATATTGCTCTAAACTGCCTAGACAAGTGAGACTTATCCTCAGCCTTTGTTGAGTAAATATTCCACCAAATGTAATGTACCTACATTCTTTCAGAATATCCATTGTCCATATAATAATAGAGCACTTGTTCTCCATGTGAATGCTTTCACTGTTCCACAGCCTCAGCCTTTCCTGAAGCTTTCATTTTTGAATCATTGTAACAGTTCCATCGCCAGGAACGTACACTGCTAACTTACTTTAGTTAAAAAGTTATCTTGTGGGGTTCTTGAGAGAGTCACCATACAAGACCGTTAATGCCATGGCAAATCCAAAATTATATCTATCAATGGAAATATTCCCATTTCTTACTCACTAAGAAAATCCCATGTAACCACTTGTTCATTCTTTTCACTTACTCAAATTCAGTCTTTTTCTTTCTGTTAGCTGTAGGCCCACCACCACCAACTAATAATAGATCGGCCTTTCTCTGTTTCTTCACTATGCTTTTCTGATGCTACTTCCATTGCCTTTCATGGCACCCTGTTTCTGTCTACTAGTCTCTATCAACTCGAAAGGAGTTTGTGTTTTAGATGTAGTTGTTTGATTTAAGACCATTGATTCATACAATACATGTAAAGCTAAAGAGTGAAATAACAATAAGTAGATATATTGACAGTATTTCTGAAAACAGGCTTATTTTCTTTTAAGCTTCAAAACTTGGGGAAAAAAAAGCATTTTATTTTTCTAGTGAATTTAGATTTCAATCAATGAAACATTCTGAATTTGAACCACTCAAGAATCAGTATCAGATACTGATTAGTTAGATATAGTTATTTGGAATATGATACCTCAAGTATATTCACTTAAAACTTAGGTTAAGGAAAATCTTCCTTGAGTAATCCTGTTCCTAAACAACAACAACAAGTGCCAATGAGAGCCTGCTGAGATGAGAGGTCTGGTTCCTCTATCCTAATAATCTTTCATTTGACCTCCTTACTTCTTTCGTTTGCTGTCCCCTTCTAACAATGTTTGGTTGATTAAGAAACTTCATGCGAGCCTTGAATTAGTGGGCTATTTATCATTTTTCCAATCCTATATGTGGCCTTTGGACAGTAAGAAAGGACATGCCACAAAAACATTAGAACAAGAGTTAGCATGCACAAGAAATATAAATGAGACACATAAATAAGTTCGAAAGTAAGAATTAAAGTATTATAGACACTTCAAAACAACAATAACAAAAGGAGCACTATCATGAAAAAGAAAGAAACAGGAACTCCAGTTCAATCCACTTGTCAACGAGGGAGACAATTGCATTAGCAGAACGGGCTCTTAACACAAAATGGGGCCTAGATCTCTGGGCTCCATTTACTTTCCTAAGTAGATTGTGACCAAACAAAAAGGGCCTAAATTAAAAATTATAATCTATAACAATGATGCTGCTTTTCAATACAAATTTCTTTTTTATTCAAATCCATTTATGGTTAGTATGCACAACTTAATTGAACATTGCGACATGCTTAATGCACGAATGAAATTTTATTCATTTACTTAGGGTTTAGGTTTAGGGTAAACTTTTAAGTACTAACATTTTCGTAGACCTTAAGCCCTTAAATTTGTTTTTGGTACAAACCTTAAGCCCTTAATTAATCATAAGAGAAAACATGAAGTTGGCTGAATCTAGTGATCTTGATGCAAATTACTTATGTTTGCTAGCAATTCCTTCTTGAAAAGGAAGGTTAAGGATAACTCTTAAAGCAATGGAAAAAATTACTCATTTATAAAAATACAAAAGATAAAAATTGCATACATTATAACTCTTTTGAGATTTTCATCGAGTGAGAAGTCTTATACACTAAAAATATTAATTTTAACCTTAACTTTTTTTATAAAAAAAAGTTGTATATAATTGATAACCCGAAGATTGCATACATTATAATTCTTATGAGATTTTCGTAAAGTGGGAAATTTTATACACTAAAAACATTAATTTTGACCTTAACTTTTTTTTTTAAAGTTGTATATAATTGATAACTCGAATGGCTTTCTATACTAAAGTTTGCACTTTAACCTACCTGGATTAAGAGGTGAAAGAGACTAATACCTACTACCTACTTGGTCTTAAACCGCTTGGTTAAATGATCTTTTTAAGTTGATGGGACATCAAACCTCCTTTTATTTTCCTTCATCTACCTCAAATTTTAGTTTTTTCCTTCTTTACAGATATTCTGAGTGTCTTGGGAGTGGACGCTGAATAGATGACACGAGAGGCATAGATTCATCATATATTCCTTCATATTGGATTAAATTAAAACTCTTGGTGCCATATGTTGTTAATTGTTGTAAAGTAAATATGTGACTTTTTGGTTTGCATCTTTCCCCACAAAAACCAAACACGTTGGATTCCTCCATTTTTCAGATTGCATTTATTCTATTTTGCTAACTAACATACTACAAGTAAATATTTATATAATACTGCCTTATTTAATATTTAATTCATAGTATTGATTCAGAAGAAATTGAGGAATGATAGAGCAACAAAGAAAGTGTGCCATGAAAAAGAGCATAGTACAATATCTCAAAAGATGCTTTTAAGTTAACGAGTCATTTGTGACGTTGCCTGGGTTACATTTACATTAAATCCAAATTTGATAAAGTCTTCCTACCTGCCAGATTCGAACCAGCGACCTAAGGCGCTCTACCAACTGAGCTGAGGTCGGGTTGTTAATGTAATTTTTCTTCCTGTAAACACCAGACTTATATAAACATAGAACTAAAATCACAGGTCAGTTAGGGTCCATGTAACATGTTGGATGACATATTCGAGAAAATAGTCTTAAGTTGATAAACGTAATCTTTAAAGTAAAATTAACTTATTACCTTGTATGAATGGATACCCAATTTGGCTTAGGCTAAGCTCGAATATAAAAATTCATGCGTAAGTCCGGTCCAATTTGAAGTTCAATTAGACTTCGATAGCCCGTAATTTAATTAGGTCAAAATCAAGTTTGATTACTTTTTTTAATTTAAATTTAAAAATGATTGAACTAACTCAAAAAATTTAAAAAAAATCAAAACTTGAATAAAAAATTAATCAACTCGATTTGAAATCATTGAATTCAAAGTCAAGCCAGTACTCAAATATCCGGGTTTCTCTTCTTTCAGATTATAGGGAATAAAGAATAATTGATAATATACCTTCAAGGTAACATTTTGTTTCGGAAGATGAATCCATCAAACCATTAATGAGTAATCGTAAAAGGATCATCTTATCCATGAGCTCAAAACAAACATTAATCCTCACATCGTTCCAATTGCATCGCTTTGTTTGTGTAAATTTAGATTGGAGTCTAGTTTGCAAGGGAAATTATTTAAGTGCAGATTCAATTTAGACTAGCGCTAACCTCGCCTTGGATCATTGTTGCCAATCAAACAAGCATGCCTCCCTCATCGAATTGACTAATCCAGACATTTTGTGAACTTGCACTAGCATGGCATGTGCCTCCCATTTCATACCAGGATTAAGAGTTCAGGAGCAAAATTAATGCAATTGTTTCCACTTTCCAATGACCTTCACAGCATCTTTAATAATGTACATTTGCCATTCAATAGATAATCATAAACTCATGGTCTCAATTGTATCACCAAACATAATCTCTCTACATGATAGCCACAAATTCATAATGCATGCCCAAAGAAAAAACTATAATGCATTCCTTTATATAATGAAAATTTGTGGGAAAAAAAAACTCGTGAAGAATATCCATTAAACATAAATGACAAGTCATAGCCTTGGAATTGTAATTTATCAAGTTTAGCAACACTAGTAGACAATCTCGTTAAACGAAATGTAAAAGCAACAAAATCCAACAAAGACTAAACATATTCTTTCAAGTATTTGTTGCCCTGGTGTAAATTTGCTGGCTTGCATGGGCTGAGACCATCCTGATCAACCCTCTTGCCATCAGTTCCCTGATGGCCCTCCTCGCAAGAGAACCGCTAATCTGCAAATTCATTTTCAAATAAAAAGTTATTGAGGGTGATAATATGAAACCAGTCTTCTTGTTGATCACATATGAAGTTCCAACACATAAAATAAAATACACAACAGTGAGCTAGTTAGTAGAAATGATTCATAGAACATGTTATAGAAATCCTCAAATTCATGTTCAATTACAAATGTTATCTTTAATAGAAAGGCAGTAACGTGTAAAGTGTATCCATATCTAGATGTTAAAAGCCAATGCCATTAACAACTGATTGAAAACTTAAAAACTAAAACACTTCACTGCTACTCAAGGATATATAATGTAACTTAAACACAAAGTCTTTCACTGCTGCACAAGGATATATATTGTAACTTAAACACAAACACAGAAACATTCAACAGCACAACCTCACCTTATTGGCACACTAAAACTACCTATAACCACAACAATTACATCGCGAAAGCTAAGCATCCTTGCAAACTCAACAAACAGCCATTCCTAAGCACATAATCACATAAAGAAAACAGACCCAATGAAGATCCAGTCAGGTCCAACAAAGAAAATAATGACAACAAGAAATCTGAAACAATAAGCAGTAATACCTATTCATGGAACTTATAAACTCAACCAAACGAATTTCCTAAAAACAGACAATCTAAAATGAAATCCAATAAAAGAAAACAAACACGACGCAAAATCCAAAGACAAAAGAATACTAAAAATAGAGAGTAGAAGTATTGTGAATGGCAATTACCCTGAGACGATCGGAGAGAATGGAGGGAGTGATGAGCTTGTACTTGGGGGCCTCAGAGAGAAGCTTATCATATGTGCCTTGGTCAAAGAGCACCATGTTGTTTACTTTCTCCTTTTGCTTCCCCTTGCTCCACTTCTTCTTCTTCTGTTTTCCTCCACCCGACTTCGCCGGCTTTGACGACGGCGGCGGTGCCTTATCCTTCTTCGGCGCCTAGAAAAACCCAAATACAAACAAATCGATTATTCAAAATACTAAAATCTGAATCTCAAGAAATCAAAGTCACATGAAACCAACTACTTCGCATTACCATTTGGTGCGATTTGTGTACCAGACACGATTTGGGCAGCCAGAAGAAAGAGCGCTCCAAGCTTGCCCTAGCTAGCAATGATGTATATATTATATAGAGGCCAACCCCCAGTAAACGACGTCATTCGATGTTTTTGTGTGTAATTTTTTTTATTTTCATTTTAAAGGTTTTTGGACCTTTGGGTAAATTTATTACAGAGTTGGGCCTAATATGAAGTCCAGTTCTGGTGGTTGGTCTCGTCTCCTTCATAATGGGCCAGAAAATAGAGAATAAAATATTAGTAGAACAAAAAAGAAAAGAAAATCCATTTACCATTTTTATTTGTGGCATTTTAATTTTCTTGCAAAAAGTTATTATATATACTCACTGACATATTGATTTTGTGAATTGTATAAGATCGAGGATTATTAATCAAACGACGTTGCAAATTCATGTTACAAGCACAAACCTTACGTACCATTTATTTCAAGCTTACAAATAGCAAAACATGGTACATCAAAACCTGAGAACCATCGGTGGATCAAATCAATTCGATCATCATGATGACAAGCTAGCGGTAGTAGTAGTGATCACCAACTCTAGCTAGCTTATTTATTGTTGCAAACCGAACAAAACTACTGAGGTGTGGCCCTTCAAATCCTCTGTCTCAAAAATGGTGTATCTACTTTGTCCCAATACATCTCACTCATTTATTTATGTAGACCATATATAAATGTATGAGTGGAATACATTGGGATAGAATAGGTACATCATTTTTGAGACAGATGATAAATGTATTGGGACAAGGTAGATACACCATTTTTGTGACAGAAGATCAGTCCCCGAGGCGTGGGTACTCGTAGACAGCACTTTGCGACAAGTACATACATGTTGGTAGGCTAGCTATTCATCGGCTAGGAGTCGAAATAGCAAAAACAGGCAAAACAAAGGAAGTCAAAGTGGCAAGAACTGCTCCTAACACCTTCCCTATCTTTGCATTGTCTATTGCAATTTGATGAGCTCCCATAAAACCCTGTCCATATCTTGTTTCTCTTCTCACATATCTTTGCTTCCGCTACCATTGGCATCATATCTGCAACCACATTCATACATGTATACATACTAATCATACCCTATTTTCAGCATATTGCCATTTATAGAATAAAAAAAGCACATACTAATTTGGCATGGACAAGTATAGGCTTATATGTTGTACACTTTAAATCACAAGAATTTGGAAAGAGACAACTGTTACAAAAGGGTGATTCCTTACAACAAATTAGTTATTCCATGAACGAGAGGAAAAGTTACTAACCAAAGGAAGCAAGGAGGAAAAGGAAGGAAAAAAGGAGAAGGAAGCTAGTCACTGACTTCATGGCCATTTCCTTCATTTCTCGTTCTCAATAAGAACCAAAGACAAAGCCAACCACAATTTATAGAGATGAATAGCTGAATATACCCTTTTTGTTATAACCACAATACTGCAAAAAGAATAGGACATTATGTGTAGAAAATTGAAAAAAGGTACCCTTTTTTTGGACTGGATAAGTGTTACTAGTTGCAAGTAGATTACTCTTGACTTTTTTAAGTCAATGGGAAGTTGACACTAGAGAATAGGGTTTTGTCACATGAAAAGAAAATCATGAATGTTTATTCAAGCTCAATCGGGAAGTTCTTTATGAATAAGATAAGAGTGAGGACTTTATATTAATATTTTTAGAGTATTTTCATCATCTTTATTGGCCACCACCACATATAATCAAATCTAACTGGCCTCCGCCATTAATTTAGAAGGATACCAAAGATCAAGTCAGGGCATTGCGCATTCATATTTCCCATCATTTTTGTTTGGTGACATGGAGAAGTTTTATGCAATAGGAAGAAGAAGCCGTTAGAGCTAGCCCTAGCCAAAGGTTTGAAGTATATGTATCATAAGCTAGCCTCAACTAAACGACGTGTTGATGTTTTTATATTTATATATTTATTTTCATTATTAAGGTGTTTGACCATTTGATAGATAAATATAATTAAGTGCCTGTTTAGATAGGCTTATATCAGTAGAACTTTTGTTAATAGAGCTTTTCTAATAAGTCAGTTGACTGTTTGATTGTCATTTTAAAAAGAGCATTTTTGAAAAAGCTTCATACAATAGACTATTTGGCAACATAAAAATAAAAAAAGCAGCTTTAATTTTAAATATATTTTATTTTGTAATAAAAATTATTTATGCATATAAATATTATTTAAAGTATATTAAGCAATATGCAAAACACAATTTATTAATTATTATATAATTTTAAACCATATGAAACATAAATGAAAATGTGTCTAATCAAATCTTTTATATGGATTATAACATAAGTAAAACTAATATAAAAATAAATATTAAAACATATAAAAGGCCAAATAATATTATATAATTCTCAAAATAAACATAAAGATGAGTTTGTGAGTATTGTGGGAATTATGTGTAAAACATAAAGGCAAAAGAGATTAAAAAATAGGCTCATTAATTAATATAAAAAATCTACTGAAAGAGTACTTTTTTTAGAACCTCTAAATTTGAGCTTCTTAAAAAGCTGTATTTTAGTTGCCAAAAAAGCTATATCTACTAAAAAGTGCTTTTTCGTTTTACAACCAAACACTCATTTTTCTTAGAAAAAGCTTTTGCGGTAGAAAAAAGTGCTTATTCACCCTCCAAAAGCTCAACCAAACAGGCACTAAGTCTAATAGTTTAGACTGAACTCGACTCCAAGCAGGTTTTAACTAAATAGTTTAAGGCCTACTTAGACTAAACCAAGTTTAAAAGATCAAACATTTTTTTAAAAATATTAGATATTTTAAAGTTTAATTAGAGTAAATAAAACTTAAAATTGTAATTCTTTAAAAGTTTTGTAAATGAAGTAAAGAACCAAACAATTGTAGTTCATTATAGTATAGAAGGTGAATATCAAGCTCTTATTAGTGCTACTTTTGAATTCTTTTAGTTACTTTACTATTCCTATTAAATGATACAACACACTCACACAAACATGCACGGAGAGAGAGAAAGGGAAGAGGAGAAGAATTAACCTAATTCAAAAAAAATACAATCAACTAAATACTCTCGGTGACAATGCTCCCTTTTATAAAAGACAAAAAGTAATAAAATAATAGAATCTTAACACACACAAAAACTTCCTATTAGACCATAATTTGGTCAAATCAAAATGGAATGCTTAAGATTAAGGAAAGCTGTGCCTCTCCACTTGCCTCTCATAGTGCCACTTCCAATGTATAGCACATCATAAGCTTCGGCTACAATTAATGAAACATGCATCTTGTTGTAATCACCTTTCATATAGAGCTCATTCTCAAGCTTGATTTATTTATTTTATTTTCCTAAATTGCCTCCCTTAAATCAAGTTGGTAGAAATTTATCATCCCTAACAATTTCTTCAGTTTGTGAAACAATTCAAACTTCAATGGTTTAGTAAAAATATCTGCAACTTGTTATTCATTGTGACAATAATTAATCACTACTTCCTTTTCAATTACTAGCTCGCAAATTCTATGAAATCGAATGTCTATGTGTTTGAATTGCCCATGAAAAATTAGATTTTTACACAGTGCTACTGCAGAATTATTATCACAAAATATTGGTGTATCTTGTTTTTGATGTAATACTTCAAGCATTATTCTTAGTCATACTGCCTATGTAGCACAACTAGTTTTTGCAGTGTATTTTGATTCAATTCTAGATAACGCAACCACGGATTGGTTCCTTAAAGACCATGATATATTGCTAGTGCTAAGATGAAAAACATACCCTGATGTGCTTTTTCTTGTTTCTATATCCCCAACCCAATGACTATTTTTGTAACTTATAAGATTTACATAATTGATACTTGCATTAAAAAAAATTCCTTCATTCAAAATACCTTTGATATATTAAAAAATTCACTTTGCTCCTTGTAAATGAAAACTATGAGGCTCCTCTCTAAATATGCTAAGTAATCCACCTCCAAAAACTATATTTGGTCTAAATGTAGTTAAATACCTCAGACTTCCAATTATACTCTTATAGTAAGTTGAATTTATAGGTCTCCCTCTACCTTTTTTAATGTTTCAATTTCTCTTCAACTAAGGTGAGAGTTGGTTTTGAATTCTCCGTCTTAAATTTCTTCAAAATATCATTTGCATACTTCCTTTGGGAAATAAAAATTTGATCATCCTATTGAATTACCTATATTCTAATAAAATAAGACATTAGACCTAACTCTGTCATGTCAAATGATTTTACCATAGCCTCCCTAAATTCTCTAATCATAAAAAATTATATCATTAACGTAAAGATACACAATTAGAATATCACTAGGCTCATCAAACTTAATGGATAAAGTATGCTCAAAAAGATTGCTTTCAAAATCATATTTCATGAATTATGAATCAATTCTTTTGTACCATGCTCTTGGTGTTTGCTTCAATCCATACAGTGCTTTCTTTAACCTGTAAACTTTATTTTCTTTTTCTCTAATTTCATACCCTGCAGGTTGCTCAACATATACTTCCTTTTGCAAAGTGTCATTTAAAAAAACAAAATTTACATCCATTTGATAAATCTTTTAGTTATTTTGAGCTAAGAGGGAGATAATCATGCGAATAGTATCCAATCTCGCAAAAGGAGCAAATTCTTCAAAATAATCAATACCTGGTTTTTGTTTATATCATTTTGCAACCAATCTAGCTTTAAAATCGTCAATCCCACTATTAGGCTTGTACTTTGTCTTGTACATCCACTTTACTCCTATAGGCTCTTTAGCAGCGGACGAATATGTTAATTACCATGTGTGATTCTTTTCACTCGCACATATTTCTTCATCTATACTTTTCTCCATTTCAAGTCATTTGATGCCTTATCATAACTAACTAGCTCATCGTCTACAAATAAAGCAAAATTGATGATTTCTTCATCATATAGATCTTTATCATTGCCTATCACATAATCTTCCAATTTGGCTAGTATTTGGGGTCTATTAAATGTCTCTAACCGAGATACTAAATCTGCTTGAGTATTTTCTTCTTTATAGCTTTCTAAAATGACCACTGGCCTTTATTTGGAAGTTAAAGACTAATCCCATATTCCATCCTTGTTAAAGGTTACATCACGACTAATAATTGTCGTTTTTCGTATTTTGATTATATAATTTATAAGCTTTTGAATTTGTACTATAGCCTATAAAAATTCATTTATCACATTTGTCATTCAACTTCTTCCTCAACTACTCTGGTACATAGGCATAAGCACTATACCTAAAAACTTTGAGATGTCGAATGGAAGGTTTCCTCCCACTCTAAGCTTCCTTAGGTGTTTTTGTCATTAAGATTTTTTTATTGGACACTTGTTTAAAATATAAACTACATAAGCAAAAGTTTCTACCCAAAACTCTTTAGGCAATTGTTTAGATCTTAATATACATCTTACCATGTCCATAATACTTTTGTTTTTCCCTTCTATTATTCCATTCTGTTGAGTCGTTTATCTGGTGGTCAACTAATGTTGAATTCCATATTGCTCAAAGACCTCTGTGCATGCAGGATACTTTTGACCTCTATATATTCTTAATGCTTTAATTCTGCAGCCACTTTACTTTTCCTCAAACGCTTTAAATGAGTTGAATGCATCACAAGCTTCTGATTTCTATTTTAAAAAATACACGCTATCCTTTCTACTAAAACCATCAATAAAAGTAATAAAATAACTATTACCTCCATTAGATGGAACTTCAATAGTACACAGTTCTTAATGAATAATTTTCGTCTTTGCTCTATAGGACTTTCCAACTGGAAATACATCCCTATGCTTTTTTCCAAGCCCCTATGTCTCACATAGATGGTTAGGAATATTCACAACAGGTAAGCCAGACATAAGCTCTTTCTTTGATAGATAATTTAATCCAGAAAATGAAATTGTCCAAAACGCATATTTTATAGCCAATTTGCATAAGGTATCATAGAATTCAAGCAAGCAAACTTTTCATGATAAATTTTTAGTGGGAATAGACATTTAAAAGACATCTTTACCTTTGCAATAAATCTTCCACCCCTGTCTATTAAGTTACAAAAGTCATGATGAATCTACAAGTTATAACTTTTCTCCAATAATTGACCTATCCTTAGTTAATTATGATGAAGACCAAGAATATATAAAACATCAGACATAAACATTTTAGAACCGTTCTTCAGCTTAATGGATACTCGACCATTTCCCAACATAGTAATGTTTGAATTATTCTCAAATTTAACTATTGACTAAACATTTTCATCTAAAGAAGAAAATAACTCTTTATTCCCACACATGATTACTACAATCAGAATCTAAATACCAAATATTTTCATCTTCCATAAAAAGAGTTGCTTGCTAGAAATCAGCTTTCTACATTATTAAAATTCTCGCAAAAATGTTGGTACTGATTTTCTCCAACATTAGCCTGATAATTTTTCTAAGATTTGAATCTACAATCAACAGCTTTGTGTCCATACCTTTCACAATTAAAGCAATTAAAATTACATCTCTCTTGATATTGATTACCTCGTCCTCTTCCTCTTCCTCGATTGGAAGACCTAAAATTATTTCCTCCTCTTTCTTGACTGAATGTTTTAGATTTGTTGTCTCTCGCCTGGTTAAAATTATTGCCACAACCTCTTCCTCTAAAACTTCCTCTACCTATTCCTCCATTACTAAAACCACGACCTTTACCATCTGCATTTTGATTAGATTATGCAATATTATTGAAATTCACCTAGTCTTTAAGGCTTCTTTTGTTGTGTTTTTGTTTTCTCCAATATTCTGCTAACATGAATTTCAACGCTTCCCTGCAATTCTACTACAGTTATAGATCATGTGACTTTAGTATCGTAGTCACAACATGGTCAAATTTAATAGGCATAGCGCATAGAATTTTTTTCCACCACCTTACTATCTAAACATCTTCTCCATACAGCCTCATCTTATTGACAAAATCAGTAACACGAGAAAAATATTGTGCAATAGTTTCTGAATTAGACATTTCATACCTCTCATATTCTTTACACAGGGACTATGATTTGGATTAAGTGTACCTTTATAAGCCAACTTCAAGATGCTCCACACTTCTTTGACAGTTTTAGCATTAGCAATTTTGTCAAAAACTGAATAATCTATTCCTTGGTGAATTTGGCATAATGTTAATCGATCCTTCCTTTAAGCATTTATATTAGCTCCTTTTTGTAAACCTGGATCAACAAGACTCCAAATATTGTGAGCCTTGAGGTGGGTGTTAGTGTAAGTCGACTTGGACTCTCATGTAAGTCGACTTACACATGCACAGTACTGTAAGATTGTTAGAGCAGTGCCCTAAAGGCAATCGCCTTCAGCACGTTTTGTACAAAGTTGTCTTTATGAATAAATAAAGAAAGGCATATTTCATTAATGTTGTGTTCATTATTTATGAAT